>OZ025302.1:28571610-28879396 GCA_964019185.1 Maratus speculifer
TTGTGTATTTTAATTCGACACTTCTCCTCTGAAACTGCCAAAAAAAGGGCGATAGTAAAATAAACAGAATAGAAATACATATTTATCAGCTTTTTAGACTGCTGAAAACATTCTTCTTAAAATGGAGAGCAGATTTACAAAAGTTGTCATGCACTAAAACATTTAAACAGCCATTAGACTCAATACACAGGCTTTCTTTCTAAGCTATGTTATAATACATATTACTTTTAAATGTCTAAACTAAAAATTAATAATATATCTTTTTAGGCATTTTTATGAGACATTTTTCTATTATGTCTCAAATGAGCCTTATCTTGATTTCCCCCATTTTTTGTCAGATCTAAATAATGGATTCGATTATGCAATTGACGATTTAAATATATCTTATTGTATATTTTAGTTAAAAGTAAACAGGTGCTTCGCTAGCACCCAATTTTTCAATATCCTCACATTCGACTTCATATCTTGAGTTTCTTTTTCATTTTTAAGGCTGTTAAAGGACAACTTTATGTCATAAGTTTTGTTCGTATTTTTGCTCGGAAATGTATGAAATTAGCAGATGCTATTGTTCTGAAGCTATGTAATCAAACTGTGTTTTTTTCAACAATAGGTCTTTTAGAAAGTGTCAAAGTGAGCATTTTGAACTGAATTCCCACGCGAAAGTAGAATAATCACTCAAGGAAGGTGAAAAACATATTTGTCACATGATCAAAATTGATTATGACTCAATAGATAACTTATTTATCAAAAATGGAAAACATAGTTCGATTCCAAATCTCTTCCAATGTCAGGCCTTCCAATTTTATATCTTTCTGTACAAAAAAAATGAATTTGTAAATTTGTCACAACGTATTGCACTTGTTAAGTAGAGTACAGTAAAACCTCCATAACGGACACTCCCGAATAGCGGACACCTCTATTTAACGGACAGTTTTCCAATCCCCACTCCCAAAACCTAAGTTTTTGTATGTTTAACCTCTGAATAACGGACATTCCGAATAGCGGACACTTTATTCGGCGATAAAGGATGAAAAACTATGTTTAAAAGAGAAAAAAAAAAGAAAAAAAAAGCAAAAAGGCCTCTGAATTTATCAAGACAACGTGTCACAAGTTTTGTGATCACAGATAAATGTAGATAAAGAGCTGGGGAAAATCTCCCCTTCCCCCCTCATGTTCAATGCTAAATTCAGGGTGTTGTCCGGGAGGAATATCTCCCAGAGCATTGAAATTTCACCCAAGAATATTTTGAGATTTTATACTTTTAAAGGTCAAAAAGTTCAATCCTTCCCTTCCTGCCCGGAATTCCACAATTTCCAATAACGTCACACAGAAAAACAAATTACATGTAATCGCAAGCAAAAGTAAACTTTTGTAACTGATTATTTCACGAGAATATAGTAAACAGTGGATAAAAGTGTGCACAAATTTATTTCACTTTTGTTGATTAAAAATTATTTTTAATTTCTGATTAATTATATAATAGAGGTTTTAGGACATATAAAAGTAAATTAATGAAACATTAAGCATTTCTTAGCGATTTTTGAATCTCTGAGGTTTTCCCAATAGCGGACACCTCCGAATAGCGGACAATTTCTGCGTTCCCGAGGTGTCCGTTATTTAGAGGTTTTACTGTAGTTGAAATCTATCTGAGCAGTCTTAAAAGATAATCTCCCCCAATCAAGAAAATTTTCTTTTACAGCTTGATTGAAATCTTAATGGTCATTTTAAGTTATCAATTGTAAATAATCTGCGTTTTCTCAAAGGAAATTATTCAAAACATTGAATATTTTTAATATATTTTATCTTCTTTAGAGCTTCAGATATGTTCATCAACACATGCCATTTGCATTCTGCATGCATACAAACATATCCTAGACTCACTATATCTCACAGTGAGGCAAAATGAGGCAAATCAAAACAAATCCTACTACATTCATTCCCTTCGTATCGCATGCGGCGACCGCGATCACTCTCTTCTACCTTTCCCCACCTGCTAAAAAATGGAATGATCCTGCCTCATAGAGAGGGTATTTGTCATTGAAGGGCTAGTATTCAATTCCCCTTATACGGGCATAAAAAAGAATCAGAGTTTTGCTCGGAGATTTTAAGGGGTGCTTTTGCCCACTGTGTATAATGAAGTATTTGACATGCACGCTTGTTTTCCCAGATATAACTTAACTGAAATTGGGTTTTTGATTTTTTTTTTAATTATTTTTTTTAAGAAAAAAAATGTCTGTTTACTGTGTTCCGCTATGCTGTACATAAAACTCCATAAAAGAAATTCAGAAATTTCACTTCCTGAATTTTTTTCAAATTCGGAATACAAACAGTTTCGACTCAGACTTGTCGACTCTTTAAAATAACAAAACCTGAAAGAAAAAGCTGTTTTTATTTATGAATTTTTATTAGTGTTGGTTTTTTTTTCTCCCGTACTTCATGATCAGTACCTATAACTATAAAATTTACCGGGAAGGTTCCCCCCCCCCCCAAAAAAAAAAAAAATAATTAAAAATCGTAATCCATGATTGTTTTAAAAAAATCAAACTAATACTTTTTAAAAAGTAGTGAATATTTATTTCAACATTTTTATTATTATTATTATTCTATTTAATGTAAACATAAATCCATTAAGGGAAAATCCTACACAGAAGTCACGCCCTCTCACACGAATTTTACTCTTGCATGTGGCACTCATTTATTATGTGTAACTGAATTTAATAAAAGCGTTAAAAGACTTCACGAGTCACTGAAAAGGACCCGGAATATAATATTAAGTCTATGGACACGTTAATTACAAATATCTCGCTCAAATTTTAATATTTTTGAATTTTTTTTTTATTTTTATTTATTTTTTATTTATTTATTTATTTATTTTTTTTTACATACATAGGATAATTTAGGACGATTAATTTTAAGGTTAGATTTTTAATTCAGTTCTTTTAAATGACTTTCATTTTTAGAACTGGTTAGAACCGGTTCTGAAATTAAAACTATCCTAATAACAAGTGTAACCAAAATCAAAAAAATTAAAATCTAGACTTAAAACTAACTGTCCTCAGCTACCGTATGCCAAGAAAAAAATAATAAAAAAATAAAATATGAGAGAGACACTATAACGCCTCCATAAACTTAACATTATTTTCTGGATCTTTTTCAGTGACTCGTATAGGCTCTTAACGGAAGATCCGACTCAGATGCCACGCCCATTAACACTAAATTTACTCTTACATGTTATACTTATTTATTATATGTGACTGAATGTCATCTAAGCGTTTATGTACATTTTAATTCATGTGTTTCAGAAAACTGTTTAAGAAATTCGACGAATTCAGTAGTGTCTCAGTTTTTTATTTTCCGAAAAAATTGTATTTTTCAGCTAAAAACCTATGAACTCCTAAAGTAGGCAAGCGATTTCGTTAAAAAATGTTTTAGTAGAAGCGTATGAATATAAGATATATGTGAGAGACAGATTTAAATAATTTTAATTAGTTTTAAAAATGTACATAAAAAAAGAAAAAAATTCCGAAGTTTTTCATTATTCTGTAATAAAAATATCAAAAATCAATGAAAAAAATATCAAAATATCGGTAATAAAAATAATTTTTAAAAAATCAAATATCTAAACTAAAAATATCAATTATGAAAAAAAATCTGAAAATTTTCCATTGTTCTAAAATAAAAATATCAAAAATCAATGAAAAAAATATCAAAATATCGGTAATAAAAATAATTTTTAAAAAATCAAATATCTAAACTAAAAATATCAATTATGAAAAAAAATCTGAAAATTTTCCATTGTTCTAAAATAAAAATATCAAAAATCGATAATGAAAATATCAAAAAATATCAAAAACCTGAAATAAAAATAACGGAAATTTGAAATAAAAATATCAGATACATAAAAGTTCCTAAAAATTTCCATTGTTCTGAAATACAAAGAGGGGTCAGGTAGATTCCGAGGAAATGGGTCTCAAAGCTCTCATGTTTCTCATAGGATTGCTCCCAGTCTTGTATTTTCTTAATTTTTAAAATTTAAATTTCAAAATTTATTCGATAAACGTGCTCTTTCATTTGCTAGAAGTGAAACCAGAAAAATTGTTTCAGGCTATTTATTCACAAAAAAGTTATAATAGGTGGGTAATTCCATGAGCACATGTCGTGTAAGTCACATACTACGAGTTTGGAAACCAGTATTTTAGAACGGACAAATGTGACTTATGTTATCAGAGATATTTCATTAATTGAATACGGCCATGCAAACCTTTCAAAAATAACGGTGGCCAACAATTTAGCAGCTACTAGAAATGTGACTTACACGACAAATGTTCATGGAAATATCCAGGTAAAAAATGTTAACATTTTGGATGAAAAATTTCACTTTACGAAAATTCATAATTTCGCACCGGAATCTTACAAAAACAACATAGTAATATAAAAAAATGTAATTTAGCTTCTGACGGATTGTGATCATACCTATTTGTCAAGAAGAGGTTACGGGATAGCATCTGGTAACCTCTTAAAATTAAAATAAATGCGAATAAAGCTAAACAGTATGAGATATACTCAAAGTTCTATAATCCGCACACCCATAATCCACTGTTTTCTAATTGTTTTCTCATTTTTTTAATCGTTTTTGGATCACTAATTTGTAAATTTTTTAACTGTTTATTTCATTGTTTACATTCGTAAAATAACGTGAATTATAGAAAAGAGTTGACTACATGTCCGAACTCGTCTCCTCTTATACGGCCTTAGCAAAATGCATTAATTTCTTAGAAAATCAGTTTGCCCACCGTGTCTAATGAAGAATTTGCATTGCACGCTTGTGTTTTCTTAGTTATAACTTAACTGAAATTACAATTTTTGATTTTTTTAGTAAATATCGGTTTTTTACTGTGTTCCATGCTGCACATACGTTATCTATATCATATAAGAAAAACCATCCTTTCCCTAGGGGAAGGATGATATCTAGAGATATCTTGCGATATCATGTGCCAGACCAACTTCTATACCCCTAAGATGATAACGTTATACCTGTACAGTCCCTTAAGTGAAATTACGATTTTTGATTTTTTTAATAAAAGTTGGCTTTTTACTGTGTTCAGATCTGCACATACGGTTCATTAAAATGTGTTCAGAAATTTCACTTCGCGAATTTCCATCAAATTCGGAATACCAACAGTAGAAGAAAAAAAGACTTGACGATTATTTTAAATAATGGAACTTGATAGAAAAAGCTATTTTTATTTATGTATCTTTATAATTGTTACTTTTTTTCCTCTCGTACTTTATGATCAGTACCAACGAAGGTTTATTCCCTAAATAATTAAAAATCGTAATCTATGATTTTTTTAACCCTTTCCGGTACACTTTTGGGTATCCCGGTCCGGCATTTCCAATTTTAATTCCAAACTTGCAAACGGCACCAATAAAATTTTAGTAAAAATTTACTTTTACTAAGAAAACATAAATTAAGGAGTTCATAATATCTAAAAAAATCGTTTGCAAATTCCGGCCGCAGTCGATAATTGCTCACTTTAATACAAAATTTGCCCGTGCCGGAAAAGGTTAAATAAATCTTATATATATTTTTAAAAAGCACTGAAAAGTAGTGATTAATTATCTCAACATTTCTTTTATTATTAATAATCTATTTAGTCTAAAATAGGTCCCTTAAGGGAAGGCCCGACCTGGATGCCACGCCCATTCACATTAATTTTCGGCTTACATTTTATACTCATTTATTATCTGTGACTGAATTTGATCCAAGAGTTAAGAGTCACTAGTCACTGAAAAAGCCCCGGGTGATAATGTTAAGTCTACTGAGGCGTTATTTCCAAATATCTTTCTCAAATTTTAATATTTTTTAACTTTTTTCTTTTTTGCTTAGGATAGCTAAAGACGGATAATTTTATGGCTAGTTTTTTTCTTTTTCGATTTTGTTTTCAGATTAAAAAAAAAAACACTTTAAATTTCGGTACCGGTTTTAACCGGTGCCGAAATTGAAACTATCCTAATATAAAACAAATATATTGGAAATCAAAAACTTGACTTAAGCTAGGCGTCGTCTGCTATCCTATGCAAAAAAAAAAAAAAAAAAAAAAAAAAAAAAAAAAAATCATAAATATTTGAACGAACGCTCCTTTGGCCTCGCTTAAAATAACACCTCGTTATATTCAATTTTGCTTTTAAAAATTTTTAAATTAACACTGGAACAAAACAAAGGAAAAATATTAATGTCATAAGTACAACTTTTTGTAGCAGTACTCTGATCTTAATTCATCTACAGTTAAGAAGAGGTTAGGAGCTTACAGCAAAGAAATTAGAACGATACAAGAACCGCAGCTTCGAAAACAAGTGACTACACAATCTGATGACACCTTGGTAATCCCGTGTTACTCGTGCATAGCAGGAAACCAAAAAAATTACAGCTTGATGCTGCGCGCACCAAGGATAGATTTCGTTGATTTGCGCGCGCATTTTAGGAAAAAAACAACTCAGGGAAAACCACATTCCCCCCCCCCCCCACTGATCGAGAACTTCAACACTTGCTTCATTCGGTAGACATCTTGCTTTACTCAGTACTTGCCGGCTGTAAAAGCAATGGATAAATTAAGCATTTTCAGCTTTTTAAAACAGGGTAAGTGACAGATGCCTATGTATATGTTATTTATTTAAATGTTCCCATAAGTTTCCATTTTAATTTAAACAACATTATCGTAATACTGTGTAATTAAAATGTAAATTATGCCATATATTATTACGTATTTTTATATTAGTATGAATTTAAATTAGTGTGCTTTTATGTTATTATCTTGATAGTATTATTATATTTTAATAATATAATTGCATTATCATTAACTTGTATCTCCAAAACTTCATTCTCGGAAAAGTGGTCACTCCAAAAATCTGAAACTTTTAATTCGAGTTTTCTAATAAATTTAATAAGAAAGGGGAAATTTAAGTTTTAAGAATTGTGAAGGGTTCATTTTTCTGAGACCAGATCTTGTGAAAGACAGATCACTGATAATGTACAATAATGTAATATGATATAACAACGCAATAGTATTATTATTCTTTTATTATTATAGTAGTATTATATAGAATAGTATTATATAGTGTAGTATTATATAGTATAGTAGTATTGTATAGAATATTATTATTATTATTTATTACAAATTAAATTAATGTTTTTATCACAGTTTAAAAAAAATGAAAACTTGTGTTAATATTTAAATTACATATCAAATTAAAAATCCGTCGCTTACATTTTAAAATGAGGAGGATGAATAATCCTATATAATTAACATCCTCATAATTTAAGTGGAAATTATTAATTGCAAAGAATTCATTGCTATCACAAATGAACTAAAAAAACTAGAATGAAACAAAAATATTTTTTTTATTCCATTTACAAATAAGTTAAAACGATGTCTCAAAAAAAAAAAAAAAAAGTTTTTAATTGTTAAATATTTTTTTCTTTTAAGAAATAATCAGTTCTTTCATATCTATGCATACATTTCCCCTTAATAAAACAAAAAATAATAGACACTCATTAAATAATAATAATAATACACTATATATACTTTTATTACTAAGACTTTTATTACTATTACTTAAAAAAAATAAAGTTGTTCTTGAATCGCTTCCTTACAAGTTTGGAAACAAGTAGGAATGTGAAAATACTATAAGATCGAAATGCGCGGGTCTCCCCCCTCTCACCATAATGTTTTGGAGCTGGTAAGTGCGCGTTCCTCGCTGAGCTTCATCCCTGTAAAGTTTATGTTCTAGCACTGCTCAGAGTAACATAGGTGACGTAATTGGGAGGGTAGATCGCAGTTTACATTGGGCCTATATGAGTGATCTTGTACCCTTCGATATCTATGCCAATGGTTAATAACATTGATTAAAATTTTATATCAGTCAATCCTGGGGATACAGCTGAACTAGAAGCAAGTAATGTCAAGAAAGCACACCGAACTTATACGGCCTTTTATACTGTAACTATTCATTCTTAATATTTTAGGGTGTGAGTGTTGAAATTAATATTCTGTAAGACTTTCGATGTGAGCACCATTTAATACTTTTATTTTGTATATTATTTTTGAATGATGTACACAAATAGTGTTACAATTTAACCAAAAACATAGTATTTATTTTTTATTTTTTTGGTTTTATTTTGAAAAATTATATTATTAGATCATATTAATATTAACCCTTTTAGTGCCAAGGAGCACTGTCGCGCTGCTCTCGCTAGTTGTGAAAAATGCCAGCATCCCGATAATGCTCCTTTTGGCAGTTCACTTTTGGCGCGTGCAGTGTTTGATAAAGTGCTATTTAAATTTATTTAATTTATTGTCGCCTAGCAACAGAAATGCCAAAATGTAAGAAGTTTTCTAATTGCAAACGATAAACTTGAATGAAAGACATTATCATTTTATTTCTGCAGTTTTTCTAAGCTGTGAAAAAATATATTTGTTTTTCTTGTTGTGATACAATTTCGAACATTGGATAAACATAGTCTCGGCCATGTTACCGTATTCGTATTTTTATTCATTATATTTCATTCTAACTATCTTCGATCGCATATTTTTTTACATAAACATCGTGATTATTATTATTATTTTAATATTTCTAATTTTGATTTCAAAATGTCGGACACAAGGGAACTTTCAGATACAGCACGACGGCGCTCCTTGGCACTAAAAGGGTTAAGAGTTAAAAGCCTCGGAATTCTAATCTTAACGAATTTTAATATCTCCATTTGCATAAGACATGTTTAAAAGGAAGTAAAACGAAGTCGTTTTTCATTTCTTTGAACTCATTCATTCAGGGATTGGAAAGCTTTTGAGCTTTTCTGAACTTATCTTTTGGTTCAAAAATTTCAGCTAGTTAATAATTTATCGAGTAGTATTAAGCACACATATAAAAAAGGTCGAAAAAAAATTAACGCCATTTTCTATCATTTTAAAACCAGTGTAGTAGATTCTTAATGCAAATATTTTAAAAAGAGGATAACATCAGTCAACGATAGCTGAGTAAAAAATAAATAAATAAATAAAAAACGGCGAAGCTAAAAAGAAATTTGTTAAAATCATATTCCTGCCTTTTAATAAAATTTATTGATTTTGTTTCATCAAAAATTTCTCTTTAGAAAACTCTAAGTTTCCCAAAATATCAAGCTACTGGTATTAAATCGCAGATGATACGCCAGAAACCTATTAATATGTTTTTACATCTGAACTCTGCCTTCGCTGTTATTTTTATATAACAGCGAATATAACCCCGCCTATTATCATATAATAATGTATTTAATCAAAATAAAAGCACAGTACAGAAAATCTAGCTACATAAAGTAGGCGGAGCATCGTCTTCGTGGTACAATTTTAATACAGATGTAAATTTTATTAATATTATTTCAGAAAAATATCTAACTTTTGAATACTGCAAAAATCTTTTTATTATTATTATTATTATTATTATTATTATTATTATTATTATTATTGCATTGCATTTCATGAATTAAAAATATGTTTTAATTATTTAATGATACTAAAGTTATTTCAGATTTTTTTACAATTTATTTCAGTGATTAAATACGCAAAAATCGATTATATATATTCTTAAAAATTTAAAAACATATCCATACTTTATTCTGTAAAAGTAATGGTGTTTTTTCTATTTCTTTATTTTCTTTGTTTATTTTTTTATTTTTATTTTTATTTTTATTTTTTGTTATGTTTGTGTTATAGGAAAATTATATCTTCACACAGTTCATTTGATAAATAGGTATTGAAAATTATTGCTTCGAATACAACTTGCAGATTTTTTTAATTTATTCGATAGGATAATTGAATTTTTAATTGAAGTATTCTTGTTTTGAAGAAGAATAACCTTAACACCATAATCATCAATGTCTCCTAGAATTAAAATTTTCAAAACTAAAATTTCTAAAATACTGCAAAATCTTAAGATATAATTTTTTTATTAATAATAAAATGGAAAAAATGCAGATATTGTTCTGATATTGTGCTATCCCCAGACACTCTTTATTTTCTTTTTCTTTTTTTTTTTCAATGTTATAGGAGATGTTGCCTCAATAGCGCAGAACAAAATAAAGTGTATCCATACTTAAACATTTTTAAGATGATTTTTACATTTCATTTGGAAAAAATATATATTTCAGTCTGTTTTGGGAAAATTATCTTCTAAAATATTAGTGAAAACGTCTATTTTATTTTCTGTTGGACATAGGGACAGTTGCAATTACAAAACAAAAATTGTTGAAAAAAAATATAATTTTAAGTAGTGTACTTACTTTAACCTTCCTACCCTGAATGGGTCTAATCGACCCATAACTATAATTTGTTTTATACGATACGAACCAGAACTTTTCTCATGAAAAAAGTTAAATAAAAGAAACAGAAAAATAAGTCAATTAAATATATTAAAATATTTTAAATAACAGTTCTGGTGTGAAATTTTTTTATCAAGATTGAGTAAAATTTCAACAGCGTCGGAAGGTTAAAGTGTATGCAATGTACAATAACAGCTGTTCAAAGACGTAATGAATTTAATTATGTTTTTAAGAATTTCCAGTATTAACAACTGTCTTATTAAAAAAAAAAAAAAAAAAAAAAAAAAAAAAAAAAAAAAAAAAAACATTCCAAAGCAGTATTAACAAAATATGTGTTAACTTCCCCGCAATAAATAAATAAATAAATAAAGAATACCGCGACATTAAATGCATGTTATCACATGTAACACATAATAAAAACTCAAAAGATCGATTTCGCCAAAAATCAAAGCGCTGTATTGCAAAAAGATATCATGCAACACCCTACACTGTAAAAAATTTTACCCTTTTGCTTCATCGTCACTACCCCGCTTTTATAGAATATCTCACTTTTGACCCATGAGAATGCTCCATAATAGGCTGAAGTAATCGTTTTCTATAAAAGCGGGAGAGTGACGATGAAGCAAGAGGGTCAATTATTAAACAGTGTATTTATATAACAGTGTATCTACCGGGTGTCCCAAAAAATGGCTGATGGATTTTAAAATTCAATAACTTGCAAACGGTAACAGCTATTTAAAAAATTTTTGCAGGAGGGTTATGTATAATGTCAGGAGTTTTTTTACCATAAATTTTTATTTTAGTTCGCATATCAAACAATAGGTGGCGCTGACGGCGATTGAAGGCCAGGTAATCAGTGCTGAGTGAAGCGTCGACCTGGCCTCAATCGCAGTCAGCACCACCTATTGTTTGATATGCGAGCTAAAATAAAAAATTCCGGTAAAAAAAAACTCCTGACATTGTACATAACCCTGCTGCAAATGTTTTTTAAATAGCTGTCACCGTTTGCAAGTTATTGAATTTTAAAATTCATCAGTCATTTTTGGGACACCCGGTATATCAGTGCACAATATATTTAAGAATTAAGATCATCAGGTGAAGGGACGGGTGATGTAAAATATTATCTCAGTGGGAAAGAAACGGCAATATTGGAAAGTGGCCAAAGCACAATTGTTTGAGATTTTTATTAGCCGCTTCTGACGAAACAGCCAAGCATGAAGTTTGAAAAATACAGCAGCAAAACCTAGTAAAAAAATCGGCTTTTATACTTTTAACATTTACTTTCCATATTTTGTAGTGTGAGTGTTAAAATAAACATTCTGTATTTTCATTTATTCTTCGGTATATTCTACTATTAAATCTTGAAAGGCGTCATTTCCCTTTGATGTTCAACATTCTCTAAGATAAACGGAAAAATAATTTAAAAAATGCTCCTAAATGACAAACTTTCGATGTGATCACAATTTAACGCTTTTATTTTGTTTATAGTTTTTAAATGATGTACATAAATAGTGTTACATTGTTACCCAAACCATAGTATTGGTTTTTGTATTCTAGATTTTATTTTGACAAATTTCGTTAAAAGACCATATTAAAATTAAAACTTAAAAAACCTCAAAATTGGCTTTTTTTTTTTTTTTTTTTTTTTTTTTTTTTTTTTTTTTTTTTTTTTGGTGCTATGTAGAAATCATATTTTCACACGGTTCATTTGAGAAATGTGTATGGAAAATTATTGCTTCGAATATATTGCAGATTTTTTTAATTTATTGGATTGAATAATTGAATTTTTAATTGAAGTAGCCTTGTTTCGCAAAGGAATAACAATAACACAATAACACTGATAAGCAAATTTTAACGAATTTTCGATTTCTCTGTATACGTTGGGTGTTTCTTATAGATTTCAAGCTGTTGAAACCCTCCAATTTTGAGAAATTTCATTAATACGTTTTGGAGTATGTAGGCATCGTATAGGCATTAAAATTATTTTATATTATTCTCTTTCATGTATTTAATTCACACAAACATTCCTTTTTCTTATTACAACGATAGAAGATACAGCAAGAGAGTAGAAACTAATATTCTCCTAATAAATTTTATGTTAGCGACCTGGAACAGACAGCTCTAGCCACCCCCACAGTATTTGACTTTAACGCAAATCCCTGACAGTGGAAACTTATCTTTCGGGGCAAATATGCTACTATTTCTTTGTTCTGTAAGACTTTTTAATTAAATTTTGATTATAATTATCGTATTTTATACTTTATACTTATTTTATTCTTATTTTTTTATAATTATCGTATGTCTAGAGGATGCGTTAATGAACCCGATTCTTTTTGCTGTGTGTGCGGGGAGCTAATTTTGAAAAAGCATCGATGCGTCTATCATATGTACTTTGAATATAAAGTAGGTGAACGAGATAAGAAATGGGTACCTCGTTCTTGTTATATACAATGTGCTACAAACCTCCGGACGTGGATGAAAGGTACAAAAAAGTGTATGGCTTTTGCTATACCCATGATATTGCACATGCCGAAGGATCAAATAACTGACTGCTACTAATGTATTACAAAAATTAAAGGATTCTTTGCAAGAAGCAAACATAAAATTAAGTACACGAACTTAGATTCAGCAATGTGAGCAGCATTACATAATGTTGATTTACAAATACCGAAACCTCCAGAGAATTTTACATATGATGATATAGCAGTAGAAAAGTAAATTGATGAAACTGAAACTTCCTCTACATCTGATATAAACTATTCTCCTGGCATAAATGAAGAACCAGACCAAGTTACTCAAAAAGAATTAAATGATTTTGTGAGACTTAAATTTATCAAAGAAAAACTCAGAATTACTTGATCAAGATTACAAGGTTGGAATCTCCTGAAAAACAGTACAAAGGTCTATTTATCGAGATTGACATAAGAAATATTCGACATTTTTTTTTTCAAGAAAAGATGATTTATGCTATTGTAATGATATAAGTGGCTTAATGTCTGCTTTAAATTGTCAATATAACTCGGAACAATGACCTATAAGAGAGCATCCACAGATAAGACATTTACCACTACATAAAGTATGAAATTTCTTATTAACATCATTTCTTTTTACAAAAATTCAATATTTTTCTGAAACTTTATAAACAATGCATACTTTCAGTGTTTTAAATATTAATTTTAAGCTTTATAAATGTTTATTTAAAAGTTTGTCGCTACTAAAATACCAAATGATAAATTTCATAAGGTGTATGTGTTGAATAAATACTACAAAATTGAGATTTTCAGAATTTTGAATTTTTTTAAAATCTGTGGCTGATAGAAACTTTTTAATGGCATATTCTTTCACAGCACCACCTAAAATATAAAAGTCACCACATACTTAGTTAGAAACAGAAACCTTGTTTATCAGTGTTATTACTGTTATTTAGGAATTTAAATAAGAGCCTTTTTTTTATTCATTATGTTTGCATTTCATTAAAAAACATGAAAAGTTTAATTGAAGAAAACCCTAGAACTTTATTTTAATTCTAATATTTTGAATTTATATTGAATAAAAGAGAAAAGAAGTGAAAAAAATAATATTAACAATTACTTTCTAATAATTTTAGCAATCAGTTACTTTCAATTACCTTTATCTAAACCTTACTTAAATATATGAAGGATTTTTATAAATAAAATGGACAGATTTATACAAAAGTACTTATAAAAGAATTATCCTAACCCTTTTTAATAATTTACCAGAGAAAATATATTATTTTTCATGCAAAAAATAGCTACAAAATTTGTAATATGGATTTAAATTTTAACTACATTTAACAAAAACCTTCTTACTAGTTTTTTAAGTCCAAATATAAAAGTATATATATATATATATATATATATATATATATATATATTTGTAACACGCTCTAAAGTAGTTATTTATAGAAAATAAGCTAAATGAATTGTCCGTCCTTGTTGTTTTTTACATTAAAAAAATCATTTACATAACTAAACAAGATTTCCTTAAATGTATCGGAAAATAACTGATTGCTAAAATCATCAGAAATTATTTGTTACTATTATTATTTTCTTTTTTCTCTCTCTTTCATTAAATACAAATTAAAATACCAGAAATTCAGTTTAAAACGCCTCCTTTAACACTAATTTCTAAGACATTTAAAAAAAAAAAAAAAAAAAAAAAAAAAAAAAAAAAAAACAGTGGGGAGGAATTGAGTGTGATTAACTAGTTTCTGAACACCACCACCTGCTAGTTTCATGCATTTCCGATAAAAATAAATTAAAACTAATGTCATAATGTTGGCCTTTTTGGATTTAAGAACAGCCTTATCAAGATACAAAACTAATGAATCACAAAAAAGCTTTTCTTTGATTTTAAGGCCACTTTTCATACTAAACTGAAAATTATCCAAATTAATTCCGCTACCCATTGTGATTTTTCCACCGCGCTTTCCCTCAAAATTTTCCAGAATAATATGGACAGTTTTTAAATTTCTCCAATACGAGACTGTGATGTCTGATTCATCAGGTCCGACACAATAATTTGTATACAATAATCTGCAAGTTATTTCAATTTAAATAAACTTTCTCTGCGTTTTATATGTATGTATACATGTAAAAAAATAATTCTAATCTACATGAAAAATTATTGTACTAATAGGCGCTTCAAGCACCCCGAAAAAATACAGCATAAATACAATATTTCTAATTAAATATACGTACTCTTAAAGCATATTTACAGAAATGATCAAAATAATTAATAATAATAAAATAATAATAATAATAATAATAATAATAATAAAACAGAATATAAAAGCTTAAAATAATTACAAAACTTGCGAGCCAGAATTTTCAATATACCAGTTGATGGATAAAAATTTGCCTCATTATCATTATTATATGAAGCTTCTGTATAATTCCACCCCTATTTTAAAAATGTGTCCATAACTCCACCCTTATTTTTAAAATAATGTTTCCATCAAGTTTCGATAAAGAGTTTAATATTTGCAAGGAAAAAAATGGCATTTATAATTTATCAAATTTTTACTTAAAAAAAAAGAAAAGTATCGATAAATTATAAAATGCTTCCAAATTGAAAATTCCTTTCACGCGCCTTCGAAAGTGATTTTTTCAAAATTTTAAAATTTTCTCATTTTTTATAATGACATTTACCTTAAAACTTTGAAAAAAAAAAATAAAAATTTTAGCAATTACTTAGATATAAATTTTTAAGAGAAAAATAGTTAAAGATTACATCAAAAAACGACATTTCCGCAAAACGTGATAACT
This sequence comes from Maratus speculifer, assembly GCA_964019185.1. NCBI lineage: Eukaryota > Metazoa > Arthropoda > Arachnida > Araneae > Salticidae > Maratus > Maratus speculifer. The sequence continues at coordinate 28,587,256 of OZ025302.1, forward strand.
TAAAAATTAAACAATGTATTGGCATTTTGTAAATTGCATAATAAACAGAATAACTTTATCGAGGACTTAGACTACTCACGTCATAATAGCATCGCTATCTCACATTATATGGCAGATAAAGTACCAATGTGATGAAAAATTCGGAAAATTTGTCTCAAGTTCGTCATTTAAACGAGTGTAAATGTAAAACTATTTAATATATTATCATGAGTGTAGTCTATTCCCTCAAAAATCATTTGTAAAAGAAATACAAAAAATTTCGACGCATTTCATGCATAATTTTTTGTTTTAGGATGATTTGCGTATAGTAAAAATCTAAAAAAAAAAACTTCATTTTGAGAAAAAGCTAAAGAAATATTTTTTTAACACAATTCAACAGCTGTAATAGCTGTAACTTTAATCGGCTGTAACTTTGGGAACTAAAACGGCCTACAGAGGCGCTGTTCACGTCTTAGCAGTGCCCTTAAACTAATGTCAACAGCAAAACTTGACAGAGAATTCATGAACGGCTGCCACATCATGGGCTCGCCGTGAAATAAAATTTCAACAGACAACACTGGCGAAAATACTATTACAAATATCTCAAAAATTAATTACCCGATAGATATCCTTCTTTAAGCAAAACTTGTGCAGTTTTATTGCCTTTTACATCCACTGCTTAAAATGAAAAAAAAAAAAAAAAAATGGAAAATTTTTATATACCTTTCATCAGAACGAATATTTCGAGAGTCCGAAAAAAATAGTTAAATCGAGAAAAATAATTGAGATTACTGCTTTTCATTCTTACATCTTAAATACGTATGAAATTTCAAGTCCCTATACCAATATGTTCGGGAAATAGAGCATTTACAGAGAGACGAATGACAAAATTTTGTGTCTAAAAATATGTTATTCGGAATCTGCAGAATCTAAAACGTGTAAATCCGTCGTTATTTTTTTTCCATTTTCAAAATTATTGCAAGACTTACCCTAATTGAGTACGAAGGGGAAGTAAAACAATGGGAATTCAAACAAGCATCATTACATACTATGATTAACTCTCATTTGAAAAAAATATCAATAAAATAAAAATTTTACACACGGAATATAGGCTTACTAAATGTTGAACTTCTGCAAAATAAATATTTAAAAGCATTTGTTAGCAATTCATTTTTTTTTTATTTTTTTTTTTAAATTAAAACTCTTCGTATGCGATATATATATCTATATATATATATATATTTAGGCAGATCAAAAAATTCGGGGCACGCCTATAATCATCGAGTCTGGTTCTAAAATGTTAAAAAATAATGTTTTTTTTGGTATGTATGTATATATGCTCAATACCACTCGATAAATTGTTGATTAGCTGACATTTTCCAGCCAAAAAATTAGTTCAGCATGGTGAAATAACTTAGCAATTCAATAATCAATGAATTAAAAAAGATAAGAAAAACGACTTCTTTTTACACGTCTTATCCTACTTGGGAAATTCAAATTCTTTAAGGCTAAAATTGACTTTTCTAATTTGGAAGCTTATAATTATTTATTAATCAAATTTCATCTTAATCTCCAATGTAAGTGTGGCACCCCTCCTGAGACCTGATTGAAGTATTATTTTTAAAATGGGGGCGGAGTCATTCAATCGGTGCACCAATGAGGGAAATGTGAGTGGGCGATCATCTTGAATAATTAAAGTTCGTGTTCTCATGTTTTATAATTATTTTATTGTGATATTATTTTAATCCCTTCGCGACGGGAGCCTTTTACGAAATTTTTAATATTTTGACACCGGTTTTTAAAAACAGATATTTGTGTTTTTCAAAATCGAGGAAATTCTCCGATTAAATAAGGCAAATTTTACAGTAAAATATTTCTGGTGGAGATAAACAAGGATTCGCAAGTTTGTGACATGTATACAAGTCGCTTGTCCCCAAGGGGTTAAAAATATTTAAAATGTATTTTAATCATTTTAATAGTTTGAGAGAAACAATCATTATCATCTCTGATATTTTATTCCTATGATTACAGTAGAATATTTTATGTTGCTAACTTTTGTGAAGTGCTTGAAGTAGCATTGTATAAATCAAGTTTTTTTTTTATAGTTTCGAAATAAATATTTATTTGCACACATATACAAAATTCAGAGGTAAACGTCACCAACCGTGTGCCGAAGCGTGCAATCAAAAGTGTATACGTTAATACGTTAGCTAATATAACTGATATGTGTATGCAAGATATGATTTACTCCAATTATTAAATGGATCACGGTGGATATATTTAACTGTGATTGTAATAGAGTGTGTAATTTGTGCCGAAATGAAACAAATAGTTAGATAATGTACACTTTAAATTAAAACTTACACCAGGAAAATATTGGTGAAAAATTTATAAATAAAAAGTACAAAATTTTCTTGAATTACATGTTTGTAATTCTATAAAATATGTCCTAAGTTCTGCAGCTGATTCATTTAAGCAGCAGATTAAAAAATGAATTACAAAGGTTATAATTCAAACAAGCGTTGGGCATTTCGATTCATTTTGAAAGCCGAGTCGAGATCATTAGACATGGGCATTTACTAGCGTCTCATTATAGAGTGGGATCCTTCAGTAGGGTTACTACATTTACCGTGTGTTTGGTTAACTGTTGTCGCGTGTTTGGATTAGTTTAGTATTTGTTCATTATTTAACCTATTAGTGCCTGAATTATTTTCTTCTTTAAAATTCAAATTTTGCATTTTCTCACCACATTTATAACAAGAATAACTTGTATCTTAATTTATCGAGGACTTTGTCTTCAGAAAAAAATATATTTATTTATCCTCCTTTTTACTGGTGTGAAATGAGTTAACTTGAATTTTTTAAAACTGTCCCAAAAATGGGACTCTAGGCACTAATGAGTTAAGAATGTAGTAAAAAGGGCTCCATTAAATATTTTAACATTTTGGTGTAACAATCGTAGTGGTGTTGTAATAATGCAAATATTAAAATACTGCATATTATTAAAATTGAATATTAGAGTTTACAGTTTTCAAAATGCAATCGAAAATTTTCCAAAATTATATGTATATATATATATATTTTCAGTTTATAAGACGGCAAAAATAGGACTTAAATAACTTAGAAAACGTAATATTTTTTTTACAATTTTGTTTTTCAAAAATTAATTTAAGGTCTCGTTTCTTCTCTCGTTATGTTGTAATAGATAAGAAAATGATGTGCAAAAAATCTAAGCACGTTAAAAATTTTTGGAATTGTAATAACTTTTAAATATTTTTAGAGTTGAATTAAGATAAATTTGAAGCTCAGGCAGAAAAAAAAGAAAAAAAAAGAGGTGGCGAAGCCTTTGGGGAGTTTCGAAAAAAGTCATACTTTACAATAATTAATAATAAATAAAATAATTAATAATAAATTAAAGTAATAATAAGAATAAAATCCATAATCTCCTAGGGGAGGAGTTGTACATTGCGAACGACGGATACGTACGTAATTTGTCTTTGAAAATTTTCATCTAGAAATATTTTTAAAACGGTATCGGTTAAAATTTTTACTAACAAATAAAATCTTATGTGAAAAAAAAGGTTAAAGAAAGCTGATGAAGGTAGTAACTGATGTAGTGGTATGTTATTGTGCGAGTGATGTTTGGGGAGAGGACTTCTTGATTCGTAATTTCTATTCGACATTAGTGGTGGTTGTTCATTAAAAATTATAATTTCAAGCTGTTTATTTTATTTATTTTATTTTAATTTATTTTAATTTATTTATTTATTTATTTTTGTAAACTGGCATGTTTTATGCCACAACAGAAACCAAGAAACTGATTAACAAGCAATTAAAAAAATAAAGAAAAAAAATGGCAATATTTTTTGCAATGTAAGACGAGTGTTCTGTTGTATGCCTGTTCACGACCGGACTGATCTCATAGCGGCCTTCCCAATTCGCAAAATCTCAATGCATTCGAAGGAAACAGTTGCGGAGGATGTTTCCCGAGAGAGGGCGCTACGTAACCTCCTCAATTCCCGGATTCCCGCGATTTTTGTTATCAGATATACGTTTGTTTTTATTATTTCTCTTAAAACTTATTTAAAAAAGCAGCCCTTTTTAGCGCTTTTCAGGAATACTGAAATATACGTATTGCAGAAATTGTTTCTGCGTTAGTTATTTTTATAGCTGTTGAAGTTCTCAGGAGCTTTTATTATTATTTTTTTTTCATTATGGTTTATTGTTGTGTACCGTACTGTAAATCATCTAGCAAGTAAAAGGGCGAAGATAAAGTTTCTTTTTATGAATTTCCAAGTAATGTCGATTTCCGAGAGAAATGGATTAAAAATATCTCGAGAATTTACCGTAAAGGACAAATCAGTTGTTTGTAGCAAGCATTTTACAGAAGAAGATTGTGTTCCTGGTAAAAAACGCAGATTTTTTAAAAAATATGCTTGTCCAACAGTCTTTCCTAATTATCCGGAATATAAAATTCCAAAGATTGTTGCAAAGCGGAGGACCATAATTAGGAATAGTCCCCAATTAAAAAGAGGATCAGAAGAAGAAATAACAAATTGCAAATGAAAGAAAAATGAAGGTACATCAGAAAATGATGGAAATAAAATTTCAGACATACAAAATTCAGATGCTGAACAGTTAATGTTCATTGTAAACAGCTTACTAACACAAAATACTAATGGTAGTAGCTCAGTTGTAGGTCTATATTCTCCTACTAAACATGATCAGAATGGATCGAATGAACAAGAAAAACTATTAGCCACTTTAAAAAATAAAGTTAAAGCAGCAAGATTAATGAAATCAACACTATGCAAAAGGAAGAATACAATAGTTGCATTGAAAATCAAAATTCAACAACTCGAAAATAAATTACAATATTACACAGAAAATCCTTATCATAGTACTGTTGAACGACGAATAACGAATTTATGTTTCGGTTTTGTCCTTGTAGGTATGATGAATTGGTATGATCTGGTATGATGAACTGGTCCATATCTGCTATTTATATTTTTTGCATTTTTCTTAATAACCATAATACAGTCACCGCCAAAAAAATCTTGACACTTTCGATTTTTGATGTTTTGTTAAATATCTCGAAATATACACAAGGAATCATTCTGAAACTACTGGTGTGTAAACAAAATAGTACACGTCATATATTGTGAGAAAGATTTTTCCCCGAAATCTAACAGGGGACCATCAATAAATTGAAAAAGAACGAAGTCTTTTGGATCACCCTGTCAAAACTAATAGAGCAAAACAGTTTAAACTGCAGATAATGATTAAGTGGCTTATTGTGATAAGTTGTGTCGATTTTTATGAATATAGCTTGAAAACTCGTAGAGAAATTAAAGTTTTTATAAAAACGATCCAAAAAATTTTCAAGTTTTTTGCTTATAATTTTCATAGCTCTTCATAAAACACAATAATCTTTTCAGAAAATATGACAAACAACATTGCACATAAGACCCTGTAATCAGAATTAAAAAATAATAAAAAATGTATGAAAAATGAACGGGTTTACTAAATAATTTTTTACTGCGCATGCGTCAACGCTATTAAAATTTCATTTTCATAGTATGTTAGTTAAATGTATAGAGCAACTTTTGTGAGTGTCTCAAAAACATAGCTTAAAAACTCTAAAAATTATCGTCAATACAATATGGTCAAAATCCGTTATTTCCAAAATAAAGCAAAAAGATAAGGAGTTGTATCCAAATATAGTAGTACGTGCAATACTGTGTAGGTACTAATCAATGGAATATGGATACAGCCCCTCATATTTTTGCTTCATTTTGGGAATAATGGATTTTGATAATATTCTATTAACGATAATTTTCAGAGTTTTCAAGCTATGTTTTTGAGACTTTCACAAAAGTTGCTCTATACATTTAACTAACGTAATATGCAAATGAAATTTTAATAGCGTTGACGCATGCGCAGTAAAAAATTATTTAGTAAACCCGTTCATTTTTCATACATTTTTTATTATTTTTTAATTCTGATTACAGGGTGTTATGTGCAATGTTGTTTGTCATATTTTCTGAAAAGATTATTGTGTTTTATGAAGAGCTCTGAAAATTATAAGCAAAAAACTTGGAAAAATTTTGGATCGTTTTTATAAAAACTTTAATTTCTCTACGCGTTTTCAAGCTATATTCATAAAAATCGACACAACTTATCACAATAAGCCACTTAATCATTATCTGCAGTTTAAACTGTTTTGCTTCATTAGTTTTGACAGGGTGATCCAAAAGATCTTCGATCTTTTTCAATTTATTGACGGTCCCCTGTTAGATTTCGGGGAAAAATCTTTGTCAAAATATATGACGTGTACTATTTTGTTTACACACCAGGGGTTTCAGAATAATTCCTTGTGTATATTTCTAGATATTTAACAAAACATCAAAAATCGAAAGTGTCAAGATTTTTTTGGCGGTGACTGTACATAAAAGAAATATTTAATATCTACTGCCTATATGCATTAATACGTTATTTACGTATTTAGTAGATAAATATGTGTGTCAATTCAAGTATGTTTCGCTTATGTTTATGAGCTCTAATAACAGTGGTTGAATACTATTTGTTCTAAATCTACATATTTATTCATATTTATCCACCAAATTAAAATAAATAAAACTCTACGTATTCAATATTAAAATGATTTATTTAATAACAATTCCTTTTTTCCGTAAACATATCTGACCTTTCATTAAAAGCCTCTGTTTATGTTGTAAAACATTATTTGAATGTAAAAAAAATATTTTACGCCGATGTTTTGCTATACAATGTACTGTTTTCAATTGATTTCTTATTAAGTGTTCAATTGTATCACAATATAGGCATGTTATGTTAGCGATTCTTGTTGCTAGCACGATTGCTTATTATAAACACGATTAAATATAGCAAAGCCCTAGCAGTGGCGCAGCCAGAATTCGGTACTAGGGAGGGTTTTGAGTTTCTGATAAAAGTGTTTGCCGGTTATTTGAATCTCCGTTTGATAAAATCAGTATTAATTGGAATATTTACTGTATAATACTTAAACTCAAAGAGCATCTGTGTGGCAGAAAATCATCATTCTTTTATAGCATAATACATCTCAGAAAAGTGATTTAGCTCAAATAACCAATTTTTATTTAACTAATCCATGTAATATGCATTTTCATAGTTTTAAGAAGAATTTTTGTCATTTAATTGAATCACTTTATTTAATGCAATCTGATTCAATAAAGCGGAGGGTTCCAAAATAAGCCAAAACGTTTAAATATTAAGTTTGGTTTTGATTCATATAAGCAGCAATCATAGCGATCTTTTTTAGCTCTGAGAGGGGTTTTAACCCTAAAACCACCCCCTTGGCTGCGCCACTGAGCCCTAGTACTGAATTGAGTTTTCTACTCGCTTTTGAGGAGGTTACGTGGCGCCCTCTAGCTAGATCGTGAATTACGGAGTGTTTCCGTGAAATCTTATGAATTCAAAAGGCCGGTAAGCGTTAGCGCATGAAGTCTGGCAGTGGCCTGTTTGAGCATTATTATTAAAGGTATAATATTTCCGCTAATTTAATTTATTTTTAAGGATATTTTTTACAAGTGCCCTGATTTTAGATTTCAGAAACGCAACAAACGTTCATTTTTTTTCATTTCATCCGTTTAAAAGTAAAAACTATTCCTGAAATAAAATATTGCATCGAGATTAGTTTTAAAAAATTATAACTTGTTATGTTTAAAAATTCTGTTGATGTTTCCATGCATTTTCAAAAATTTCTGACAAAAGTGATGTTAAAAACGATTTTTATATATACCAATTTTTCAGATTTAATAAGCTGTTACCCTTTCTATATATATGCTATCCCCCCCCCCCCCTAAGTGATGAAAAGACTCTTGTTTGAATCACGATAAATTTTGCTAATCAAAAATATTCAAAAATAAAAATAATGCTTATACAAAAAAATCACTTTTAATTGTATTTATTACATTACATTCTTTTTCATACAAATTTCTTATTTCATCTTTAAACATGGCTTGGAAAGGATTGAAAATGTCCAGTATCAGAAAAAGAAAATATAATTTATGTGCTTTAAAAAATAATTAATTTCAAAGAATTTAGTTAAAAATAGTAGGAATTAAAAAAAGGGTGTTAAAACTACATGTGTAGAAAAATATTGGAACTTTTTTTATAGCTTAAAATAAGACTTATCAATACATAATATTTATATTACATTAGATAAAAGGTACTGAGAAATTTTGCCTATAGTGTATTAAATAATATTTTGCAATTTGAATAAATGAAACATTATACTGTAAAATTAATTATTTTTATATAAATTTAAACAAAAATTTAAACAAATTCATGAAATAAATAAAATATTATATTAATATGATTATTGATGATTATAATGAATCAAACGACATAATACTAATTATATTCTAATTATTTAGCAGTTTGAGGGAATCAAAACATTATATTATAAAATGAAAAGAAAATTTTTTACAAGTTGACAAAATAAAATATTATGTTAAATAATATGACTAATATTGACTGAAATGCTTGCATGAATCAAACGACATAATAAAAACTGAATTCCCTCTTCACTTTTCCCCTACGAAATAATAAAAGTAGATTCAGACACACACCCCCCCCTCCACACCTCCTTACCCACAGAGACGCGTGCATGTATTTTTAAAAACTGAGTCACACATATTTTTGACATTGTTGTGCTTCTATCAGCATAAAGGAAAGCCCTGCTCATAGTTGAGATTATTTTATTAAGACACCGGCGATTTGATATTAACAATCGCCGGTTTAATGAATTAAAAATAAAGCCATAAATCCTATACAGACACAAAACTTATTATTTCAATCTAAATATTTTACTGTCAAACACAACTGGTGTAAGATTTAACTTAAAAGGTGCATGATTTTTAAACCTGTTTTAGTCTATAGTTGTTATAAAAACAATTTTAAGACCATTAGTATAAGTGTAAGTGTTTATCTATTGACACCAATAAGTGATACAGCCATTCTACTTAACTTAAATTTATTTACTGATTATTATTATTATTTTTATCTTGCTTACTTATGTGAGGTTTTTTATGTTAGATTTTTTTTGATAAGGTGCGAGTTCGATACATATTTGAAGTTAGAATTACGTATTAACAATGTGGTGATCTATTGAATATCTAAATACATTTCTGAGATTCAATCAAATTTCATTTTATCTGTAAGGCCTCATTTCATGCTAAAGTGAAAAAAATCCATGTCAATTGCCCTATGACCTGTGATCCCCCCCCCCTCGCTTTGTCTCAAAGTTTTCGACATAATATGGATGATTCTTAAAATTCTCCAATACCGGACTGTGCTGTCTGATTTACCAGGTCCGGCACAATAATTTGATTGTATACACCGATATCACATTCCGTTTGTAAGTCCTTTCAGTATAAATAAACTTTCTCAACAGATTGTATGTATGTATGCATGTAAGAAATTAATTCTAATCCACATGAATATTTATTGTACCCATAGGCGGTTGACACACCTCAGAAAAATACAGCACACTGGTGAAGCATGTTTGTAGAAATGGTCAAAATCATTAATAATAATAATAATAATAATAATAATAATAATAATAATAATAAACAGAGTACAAAAACATATTAAAATAATTACAAAGCTTTCGAGCCAGAATTTTGACTATCCCATTGGTGGATAAAAATCTGCCTCATTATCATTATTATATGAAGAATCTGCATAACTCCACCCCTATTTTAAATGTCATTTCCCTATAACTCCACCCCTATTTTTGAAATAATATTTGTATTAAGTTTCGAAAAGGCGTTCACACTTGCATAGTAAAAAGAAAAAAAATTGTATTGATAATTTATCGATACCTTTACGTTAATAAAAGAAAAGTATTGATAAATTATAAAATGCTTCCGAATTGAAATTACTTAAGGTATCCACAGGCCTTCGAAAGTGATTTTTTCAAAATTTTCAAAATTTCTCATTTTTTATAATGACATTTACCTTAAAACTTTGAAAAAAAAAAAATAAATAAAAATTTTAGCAATTACTTAGACATAAATTTTTAAGGGAAAAATAGTTAAGATTACATCAAAAAACGACATTTTCCCAAAACGTGATAACTTAAAAATTAAACAATGTATTGGCATTTTGTAAATTGCATAATAAATAGAATAACTTTCTCTAGGACTTAGACTGCACACATCATAATGGCATCGCTATCTCAGACTACATGGCAGATAAAGTACCAATGTAATGAAAAATTCGGAAAATTTGTCTCAAGTTCGTCATTTAAACGAGTGTAAATATAAAACTATTTAATGTATTATCATTAGTGTAGTCTAATCTCTCAAAAGTCATTTGTAAAAGAAATACAAACAATTTCGACGCATTTCATGCATAATTTTTTGTTTTAGGATGATTTGCGTATAGTAAAAATCTAAAAAAAAGCTTCATTTTGAGAAAAAGATAAAAATATATATTTTTTAACACAGTTCAAAAGCTGTAATAGCTGCAACTTTAATCGGCTGTAACTTTGGGAACTAAAACGGCCTACAGAGGCGCTGTTCACGCCTTAGCAGTGCCCTTAAACTCATGTCAACAGCAAAATTTGACAGAGAATTCATGAACGGCTGCCACATCATGGGCCGCCGTGAAATAAAATTTCAGTAGACAACACTGGCGAAAATACTATTACAAATATCTCAAAAACTAATTACCCGATAGATATCATTCTTTAAGCAAAACTTGTGTAGTTTTATTGGTTTTTACATCCACTGCTTAAAATGAAAAAAAAAAAAAATGGAAAATTTTTATATACCTTTCATCAGAACTAATATTTCGAAAGTCCGAAAAAATTAGTTAAATCGAGAAAAATAATTGAGGTTACTGATATGAAATAGGCTTTTTTTCATTCTTACATATTAAATACGTATGAAGTTTTAAGTCCCTATACCAATTTATTCGGGAAATAGAGCATTTACAGACAGACGAATGGCAAAATTTTGTGTCTAAAAATATGTTATTCGGAATCTGCAGTGTCTGAAACGTGTAAATCCGTCATTATTATTTTTTTCCCATTTTCAAAATTATTGCAAGACTTACACTAACTGAGTATGAAGGGTAAGTAAAACAATGGAAATCCAAACAAGCATCATTTCATACTATGATTAACTCTCATTTGAAAAAAATATCAATAAAATAAAAATTTTACACACGGAATATAGGCTTACTAAATGTTGAACTTCTGGAAAATAAATATTTAAAAGCATTTGTTAGCAATTCATTTTTTTTATTTTTTTTTTAAATTAAAACTCCTCGTATGCGATATATATATATATATATATATAGGCAGGGGATCTAAAAATTCAGGGCACGCCTATAATCATCGAGTCTGGTTCTGAAAGTTATTTTTTTATTTTTTTTTTTTTTTTTATTATTATTTTTCTTTATTATTGTATGTATGTATGCTCAATACTACTCGATAAATTGTTGATTAGCTGACATTTTCCAGCCAAAAGATTAGTTCAGCAGGGTGAAATAACTTTCCAATTCAATAATCAATGAATTCAAAAAGATAAGAAAAACGATTTCTTTTTACACGTCTTATCCTACTTGGGAAATTCAAATTCTTTAAGGTTAAAATTATAATGTTTTACTTCTTGATATTAATATGATTTTTTAATGTAATTTATTAAAATAAAATGTAGAAAACAAAGTTAATTACTATCATTTTGGCTAAATTATAACGCTGTTTGTGTACATCAATCAAAAATAATAAATAAAATAAAGGTATTAAATTGAGCTCACATTATGAGTTTATCGTTTAGGAGTATTTTAAAAATTATTGTTTTCAATTCTAGCTCGACTGTCTCGAAAAGAGCGGCAGACGAAAATCTCAATCAATGATTTCCACTTTCCAATGTCTGCCTTCCCTAACTCCTAATAAATGGCCTACGCCTTTTTCCCTCATCGATGTTAATTATTTTCTACATTGAACAAGTAGGGAGGTAGGGAGGGTGTATCATGATATCCTTTTAGAACACAGCGCTTTTTTGGGGGGTGGAGGGTCGAAATTGATCTTTTGTGTTCCTATTATGCGTTACGTGTTATAACATGCTTTTAAGGTCGTGAAGTATTATTTATTTGTTTATACATTGCAGGGTAGTTAAAACCTTATGTTGATACTGCTAGGAATATTCTTGATTTTTTTTCCTATAAGGCAATCATTACTTCTGAAAATTGTTAAAAGCATAGTTAAATGTATCATGTCCTTAAATAGCTGTTGTTGTAAACACTTTAAAACAAGCATATTACTTTAAATTAGCTTTTTTCGGCAATTTTTCTTAATTATCTCACGTCATTTTTGTTACGTTATGTCCAACTAAAATTAAATGTTTTCATTATTCTTCTAGAGGATAATTTTACAAAAAGACTCAAATATGATTTATTTCGAACAAAATGAAAAATCATGAATTAAAAAGGTTTAAATATGCACACGCCTTGTTTAGTTCGGCACTATTGAGGGCAGCGACCGCGTCTGGTGGTTCTTCGCGGAGAGCGGCTCATCTTAGTCGACGGCCCCTTCCTATGGCCAAAACACCAATACTCTCTTGCGCGATAGCGCTGCCGCTGATAAGCGAACACGAATAGCGCCAAAATTCTTTACTTAAGATCCTAATGCCTTAGACTCTAAATAGAAAAAAAAAAGGAGAGAAATTGAAACCGGACAAATTTAAAGGAAAAAGTAGAAAAATATAAGACACTGAAATGCGGTTTGTAGCCGACCGGTTCTCTGAAACTAGCGGTCGCCCGTCATTCGTCACGGGTTTCATTCTAAAGTTGTTGAATGATCCCTGCTATTTACTGCGAATTTCAAATGTTTGAATAATTTGTAAAACATGTTGATTAAATTAAAGAGTTAAAATTTGACTTTGTGTATTTTGCATAAAATTTCTTTTCTTTCATTCAGCTGAATATCTTTAAACAGGTGTTGCGTGTGATTTGGCTAAAATATTAGTGTAATTAATTTTACACATATACTTTATTATTTTTTTGGTCGAATGGAATTAATTTATTTAATATCATAGGAAGAATATATTTATTGAACTTTACAAAGTTGAAAGTTATATTGTAAATTCTTTAAGAGTAACAGTCCCTTCCATTTCTTCCACTTAGAAAAAACGTGCTTCTTCCTGACGGACTTTTCCATGGTTTTACTACAGTGGAAGAACTTTTCAAAGCCGCTTTTTTTTGTGTGACAGCCAATTAAACCTGTTATTGAATGCGATTAATATAAGTTAAAATTATCGTAAAAAAAAATCAACTCATACCAGTACATCTTATGAATAATACTTTATTGTTTTAAAATGCCGTTTTCAAATGTCATGCTTCTTAATAGTTTCCTTGGATTTGAGAAAAGCCCCAATAAATACAGAGAAATATTTTCAATAATCAACATTTCATTACACAACTTTAAAAGTTGTGATGTTTTAATTCCGCAAAAAGAATTGAGCCGGGTCAGATCGTGTGGGATCTGTTTTGACTGATTTTTGTACGGGCCGGACATTTAAGTGACACCAGACCGGGCAGACTTCTAAATGAGCCCCCTCCCCCTCTTCTCCGCCCACATAAAAAAGATGTGACAATTTTTTTAAAGGACAGCTGGAACCGATTCTGTTTCTACTCTGTTATTGTCAAACATTTCCTATCTTCAATGATATATACATAACGACAAGCACAATTTGGGAAGTATACATTCGATATTGTTAAAAGAAAGAAATGAAAAGATTAGCTCTCTTCTTTTCTTTCCATCAGAACCGACCCACCAGAACAAAACCTTCCCCAAATTCGTCTCGCTTTTTATCTTGCATTTTTTACTCTTCTCTTTCACATTTTCCTATAGCTTGAGCTTTTGCTTTTTCGCACTTCAAACGCAACCCTGTTCGGATTTTGACTCTTTCATCGACAGATAATGACATCAGAACATACACAACCTATTCCAGTCATCCTCTGAACCGAAACAGCTCTCGTGCCTCACCGCTTCAAAAAAGACGCCAACCTGACAAAATTTTTGAGGTACCTCCTATTTGAAAACTGAGGTATTGGGAAAAATTGTCAGGTGTATGGGACAAATGAGGTGCCTCATGTATGAGTTACCCAACACTATTTCATACTAATTTTATCAGCGAGTGAGCCCCTCTACCGGTGTTAAGTTCTCCTCGCAATGTTTCTCAGAAAAGAAAGGATTCAGCAGGGAAACTCACATTCACACCAATGGAAGTTTCATTTACTATTGGACTCTCATAGAAACTGGAGCCGTTGTTACATTTATGGGATTCTCAAAGAAATATTTTTGCCGTCAACAAACGCAAAACTTTGTTACATTTTGAAACTTAAAAGTATTATACTTGACGGCAGGATTATTAAAGTAATATGAAATCAAACAGTTTTAATGTTCGGATAAATGATTTACGTTTTGATTTTAAGCGATTGTTGTTTCGAAACGAGTTTCATATCTTTCATTTGCTGTCACATCCGGATACTATGCAAGAAAAGTTGTGTAATCTATTATAGTGTTTTAGTTACGGCTGAATACCTGCACATAGAAACACCGCTGAAACGCCTTACATATGCTATAAATTATACTAACCCGCAACCCCTCCTATCCTTATGCTCTCTGCGCACACACATATTACACCTCACTAGCCTATAAAGCTTAAAATTTCTTTAACGTTTTGAAAAAAATTGTCTGACCTTTCGTAATTTGCAATAAGAGTGAAAAAATAAGATTTATATAAACCCTTCGCATCTCAGCAAGCATCTAATAATAAAAATACTTTGATATTTTAAAGTTTTTCTTCCTTTTAATTTTTAAGTTATTTATTTTTAAATGTTCGATTTATTACTTTGTTTCAAAATAAATAAATCAGCTTATCACAATGTCGCGTAAAAAGAAGTGGGGATGATAAAAGTTTGCTTTTTTGACAGAGAAAATTATTTGTCAGATATAACAAAATTAAGTTTCTTCTGAATATAATTTTGCAGGTTAATAATACAAACCAAAAATATGCTTTATAGTTTGCAATAATTGTCCCTAAATTTTCCTATAATTTTATTAAAAATTACTAAAATTCCTCGCCAAGAATTTTCAGTTAGTTACTTCGTTCTCTGTACATACAGAATTTTAATTCAAAATACACATTCAGTTTGATATTTTTTACAATCTGATTATATTTTCAAAAAGGAATTTTATTCCTTAGAAGTGCAATGATTTATTTTCGCAAAATACTTTTTCTGTAAACAAATATGTAACAAGCACATAAACAGTGCGCTATTGTATCTGTTAATTTTCAATTCCCACTAATTTCTGAGAACCTGAAAATAACCACTCCCCTTATGCCTAACTCGGATTAAGCAGCATACAGCCGTTAATGGGAGGCATTACATCCATCTCATGTCTTGCGTGTAAACCCCTCACACCTCTTTTTGAAGCATGATATTGTCATGGCAAAAGTGTTTGATTTGGGTGCTTGAGAGCCAAAATCGATGCATCATGAGTGTGACACTGAGAGACAGTTGGTTGGTTGGTTGGTTGGTTGGTTGTATAGATTTTATTGGCACAAGGTCCCTTTAGGGACATGCTGCGCCAAGAACAAGGTAAAGAGGAAAAAAATAAATGTAAATGTAAACTTTAAATGATGCAAAATGTAAAAGTCAATTTAAAAAACTAACATAGGCATAGTAAAAAGGTAAAAGCGAAATGATGATATATAAAATTGAAGTACAATAACTAGTCAATAAGATAAAATAAAAAGCTTAAAAAAAATAGTTAAAATCATACAAACACTAAAGTAGTGATACATAACAAGAATTAGTAAAATTGTAAAAACAATGATACTTTTGACAATATTTAAAAACTCAAATTAAAATGGTAAGTGGTAAGATCAATTAGGTATATATTCCTCAAGAACAGTGTTTCCTTCGTCTTCACTTGAGTCATATGACTCTTCCATAGCCTCTTCCACATAATTTTTTAGCCTTTTGGGATCTTTCAAGTAAGCAAGAGATGGGTCATTATTTGATTTCCGTTGTTTTTTTGTGACTGTTTGCCATTGGTGAGAACCTCGAATAGTCTTATTTTCAGATGTCTTTTGATTTTGTTTCACGGCTTGAGTAGAATTGGTCTTTTGGTGGTTAGAAGTAGAAAGATTAACGGTATTTTTATTGGGTGTAACTGCTTTAGGCTTTTGACTAGTATTAGGTTTTTGGCAATTTGATGCAGAGAGATTAGGATTTCTTTTAGATGTAGATGCATTAGTTCTTGTCTGGGGTTCAGTAGATTTTTTCGGTTTTTGTGGCTGAATAGGTTGATAGACTATTGTAACAGGTTCTGAAGACGGTAACCAACGCTCTAACTTAGGGCTAACAGAACATTTAGTAGGGCAACTGACATCTCGTGTTTCTTTCTTTGGGGTACTAGGTGGATTAGGTGATTCTGTCTGGGTGCTTATATGTCTTACAGATTTTGATTGCTGCTTGAGTAAACTAGAATAAGAAAGACCTATAGATGGGGTTCTGGTTTCAACAAGTTTTCGAGCTTCTGGATATGAAAGATTTTGACTGGTTTTTACTGCAAGAATTTCTTTTTCACGGTTCCAAATTGGACAGGAGCGAGAGTATGACGTATGATTACCTTTGCAATTTGCACAGCGTTCTGGTTTTTCACACGATTTACCATCATGGCCGACTTCTGCACAGCGAGGACAGGTAACATTGCCACGACAGTTAATGTTAGTATGACCAAAACGCTGGCATTTGAAACATCGTAAAGGGTTAGGGATATAAGGCCGGACTGGACAGCTTAGGTATCCAGCTTTAATTCTAGATGGTAAATTATGGCTATTGAAAGTTAGTATTATGTGTTTTGTCCGAATAACTTGTCCATTCTTTCGAATAGTAATGCGGCGTGCATCTATTATATTTTGTTCTTTTAAATTTGAGAGAAGCTCTTCTTTTGAGGAGTATAAAAGATCTGGTTCAGATATTACACCGCGACAAGTATTTAGAGTTTGATGAGCTTTAACAGAAACAGCAAAAGAGCCTATTGTATTGCAATTGACCAGAAGCTGTGATTGACTGGCTGAAGAAACCTCAACCAATAAATCCCCAGAGTGCAGTTTTTTAAGAGTGTGACCGTCGCCAAAAACAGACTGGAATGTTTTTGCGATAAGAAAAGGTGAGGTTCTCTTGAAAGAACTATCTGAGAGGCTATCGGTGTGTTTAATTACAAAGAAACGTGTAAATGATGAATTCTGCACAATTTGTTGCTCTCCACATGGGAGAGAATTATTTGAATTAGAGATTTTTCCATCCATAGTAGGAGAAAAAATAATTCGGACCCCGGCCGCACCACCCACTACCGAGCCCAACAAGGGGATGCACATTCGTGCACCAGTGCTAACCAGGGCCTATACGGTCACAAGACAATCCTATGTCAGTCTCCACCCTTAACGAGATGACTAGTAATTGCTCGCTCGCTTGATCCCTAAAGCCAGAGACCAAAGTCAGCTGACCAGCCGATTGATGCATACGGGACCAATATGCACCTCCCGTCTACCTGAAGCAGAGGCCAAAGTAGTGTGTTGGTTTCCCTCAACTACCAGGATCCCCCTTTCCAGGGACACGGGTCGCCACGCACGGCCAACACGTGGGTGATTTACAATTCTCCATGAATCGATATGCAGGATGACATCGGTTCATACAGAATTGCCCTCACCTCCGAAGAGGAAACCACAACGAGAGTGAAACAAAGAGGAAAGGAAGACCAGAGGAGTAAGAGGAAAAGGAAAGGAGAAAGATCACTCAGGTGCCCCGGGGTTGTGAAAATAAATAAAGGATACCGCGACATTAAATGCATGTTATCACATGTAACACATAATAAAAACTCAAAAGATCGATTTCGCCAAAAATCAAAGCGCTGTATTGCAAAAAGATATCATGCAACACCCTACACTGTAAAAAATTTTACCCTTTTGCTTCATCGTCACTACCCCGCTTTTATAGAATATCTCACTTTTGACCCATGAGAATGCTCCATAATAGGCTGAAGTAATCGTTTTCTATAAAAGCGGGAGAGTGACGATGAAGCAAGAGGGTCAATTATTAAATAGTGTATTTATATAACAGTGTATCTACCGGGTGTCCCAAAAAAATGACTGATGGATTTTAAAATTCAATAACTTGCAAACGGTGACAGCTATTTAAAAAATTTTTGCAGGAGGGTTATGTATAATGTCAGGAGTTTTTTACCATAAATTTTTATTCTAGTTCGCATATCAAACAATAGGTGGCGCTGACGGCGATTGAAGGCCAGGTAATCAGTGATGAGTGAAGCGTCGACCTGGCCTCAATCGCCGTTAGCACCACCTATTGTTTGAGATGCGAACTAAAATAAAAAATTCCGGTAAAAAAAAAAAAAACTCTTGACATTGTACATAACCCTGCTGCAAATGTTTTTTTAAATAGCTGTCACCGTTTGCAAGTTACTGAATTTTAAAATTCATCAGTCATTTTTGGGACACCCGGTATATCAGTGCACAATATATTTAAGAATTAAGATCATCAGGTGAAGGGACGGGTGATGTAAAATATTACCACAGTGGGAAAGAAACGGCAATATTGGAAAGTGGCCAAAGCACAATTGTTTGAGATTTTTATCAGCCGCTTCTGACGAAACAGCCAAGCACGAAGTTTGGAAAATACAGCAGAAAAACCTAGTAAAAAATCGGCTTTTATACTTTTAACATTTACTTTCCATATTTTGTAGTGTGAGTGTTAAAATAAACATTCTGTATTTTCATTTATTCTTCGGTATATTCTACTATTAAATCTTGAAAGGCGTCATTTCCCTTTGATGTTCAACATTCTCTAAGATAAACGGAGAAAATAATTTAAAAAATGCTCCTAAATGACAAACTTTCGATGTGATCACAATTTAACGCTTTTATTTTGTTTATAGTTTTTGAATGATGTACATAAATAGTGTTACATTGTTACCCAAACCATAGTATTGGTTTTTGTATTCTAGATTTTATTTTGACAAATTTCGTTAAAAGACCATATTAAAATTAAAACTTAAAAAACCTCAAAATTGGCTGTTTTTTTTTTTTTTTTTTTTTTTTTTTTTTTTTTTTTTTTTTTTTGGTGCTATGTAGAAATCATATTTTCACACGGTTCATTTGAGAAATGTGTATGGAAAATTATTGCTTCGAATATATTGCAGATTTTTTTAATTTATTGGATTGAATAATTGAATTTTTAATTGAAGTAGCCTTGTTTCGCAAAGGAATAACAATAACACAATAACACTGATAAGCAAATTTTAACGAATTTTCGATTTCTCTGTATACGTTGGGTGTTTCTTATAGATTTCAAACTGCTGAAAAAGAATATGTTTGTAAAAATTTTCTATCACCCTCCAATTTTGAGAAATTTCATTAATACGTTTTGGAGTATGTAGGCATAGTATAGGCATTAAAATTATTTTATATTATTCTCTTTCATGTATTTAATTCACACAAACATTCCTTTTTCTTATTACAACGATAGAAGATACAGCAAGAGAGTAGAAACTAATATTCTCCAAATAAATTTTATGTTAGCGACCTGGAACAGACAGCTCTAGCCACCCCCACAGTATTTGACTTTAACGCAAATCCCTGACAGTGGAAACTTATCTTTCGGGGCAAATATGCTACTATTTCTTTGTTCTGTAAGACTTTTTAATTAAATTTTGATTATAATTATCGTATTTTATACTTTATACTTATTTATTCTTATTTTTTTATAATTATCGTATGTCTAGAGGATGCGTTAAAGAACCCGATTCTTTTTGCTGTGTGTGCGGGGAGCTAATTTTGAAAAAGCATCGATGCGCCTATCATATGTACTTTGAATATAAAGTAGGTGAACGAGATAAGAAATGGGCACCTCGTACTTGTTATATACAATGTGCTACAAACCTCCGGACGTGGATGAAAGGTACAAAAAAGTGTATGGCCTTTACTATACCCATGATATTGCACATGCCGAAGGATCAAATAACTGACTGCTACTAATGTATTACAAAAATTAAAGGATTCTTTGCAAGAAGCAAACATAAAATTAAGTACACGAACTTAGATTCAGCAATGTGAGCAGCATTACATAATGATGATTTACAAATACCGAAACCTCCAGAGAATTTTACATATGATGATATAGCAGTAGAAATGGAAATCGATGAAACTGAAACTTCCTCTACATCTGATATGAACTATTCTCCTGGCATAAATGATGAACCACACCAAATTACTCAAAAAGAATTAAATGATTTTGTGAGAGACTTAAATTTATCAAAGAAAAACTCAGAATTACTTGATAAAGATTGCAAGGTTGGAATCTCCTGAAAAACAATACAAATATATCTATTTATCGAGATTGACATAAGAAATATTCGACATTTTTTTTTCAAGAAAAGATGATTTATGCTATTGTAATGATATAAGTGGCCTAATGTCTGCTTTAAATTGTCAATATAACTCGGAACAATGACCTATAAGAGAGCACCCAGAGATAAGACACTTACCGCTACATAAAGTATGAAATTTCTTATTAATATCATTTCTTTTTACAAAAAATCTATATTTTTCTGAAACTTTATAAATAATGCATACTTTCAGTATTTCAAATATTAATTTTAAGCTTTATAAATGTTTATTTAAAAGTTTGCCATTACTAAAATACCAAATGATAAATTTCATAAGGTGTATATGTTGAATAAATACTATCCTAATTTCCTGCGTATAATCCGCGGATCAAACAATCATTTTTCGACCCAGAAATTTTATTAAATAAAAAATAACTTTTCAGATCGCCGTAAATATTTGCCTTCATTTACGAAATAAAATTTCTGGGTCGAAAAAGAATTGTTTGATCCGCGGATTATAGGCAGGAAATTAGGGTACAAAATTCATATTTTCAGGATTTTGAATTTTTAAAAAATCTGTGGGTGATGGAAACTTTTTAATGGCATATTCTTTCACAGCGCCACCTAAAATATAAAAGTCACCACATACTTAGTTAGAAACAGAATCCTTGTTTATCAGTATAATCATCACCTGCAACAATTAAAATTTTCAAAACTGAAATTCCTAAAATTCTTAGGATGTTATTTATTTTTTTATTAATATAATGGGAAAAAATGCAGATATTGCTCTGATTTTGTGCTCCCCCAGACGCTCGGTTTTTTTGTTTTGTGTTATTTTTGTTACAGGGTATGTGGCTTCTGGCCTCAATAGCGCAGAACTTAAAGTGTCTCCATATTTAAACTTTCTAAACATGATTTTACATTTGTTGTGAGAGTGCAAAGCTTTGCTTTCTTTTTTTATTTTAATTAATTACGCTTAAAAAGGACTGGAAAGTTTCATAGAATCCTGTTTTGAAAATATCAATATTTCAGTTGGTGGTGGTGCCATCATCTGATTATTCAAAGAAAGAAAAGATGTATTCATAAGTCTCGATACAAACCAAACAGAAGTCTTTTTAATTAATTGCTTTTATGCATCACGGTCTTAGATAGTTTTAAATTGCATGTAAAAAAAGGGCAAAAAACACAAAATTAATCAGCAATAAAGGAATTATTTAGAATATTCGTAGTAACTTATAATAAATAGATTATTTCATTTTTTTTCTTTTAAGATTTGTTGTGCGAGATAAAATTGCCGCAATTTGCAGCAATGCACCACAGATTTCAAAATTTACAATTGTATGAATTAATCGAGTTGTACGAGTGTAACGAAGCTTTGTTTTTAATTTTTTTTAATTATTTACGCTCTTAAAGTGAACTGGAAAATACCGTAGAAACCCACTTTGAAAATATCAATTTTACATTCGTTGGTGCTGCCATCTTCTGAGCATTAAAAAAAGAAAAAATGCATTCATAAGTATTGGGATATAAACCAAAACAACAATCTTTTTAATTAAGTGGCTACTTCAGTCAAATAAAAAGACCCCGTTCCCTAATGCTAATACTATGGAAGAAATTTATAAAGGTATTTCGGTTACATTTCGATAATTTTAAATGTTTTTTTTTTTTTTTTTTTTTTTTTTTTGAGATATTTTTATAAATTTCTTCCATAGGATGAGTATTCGCTAATGGCTCTTTTCTTTTGAATGAAGTAGCATATAAATATTAGACGGTTTTTATGCATCATGGTCTTATCTAATATTAAATTGCATGTAAAAAGGGCGATTTATTGGTTTTTGAAGTTTAACAAAGCTTTTTTTTTTTTTTTTTTTTTTTTTTTTTTTTTTTTTTTAATTATTTACGCTGAAAGTGAAATGGAAATTACTGTAGAAACCTACTTTGAAAATATCAATGTTACATTCGTTGCTGCTGCCAGCTTCTAATTAAAAAGAAAAAAAAATTATGCATTTATAAGTTTTTGGGATACAAACCAAACAGCAGTCTTTTGAAATAATTATTAACGAAGTGGAACAATATATATTTCCCCGTCGGACAATTCTTTGCTTTGAAATAATAAAATGTAAATAGTTCTTCATTTCTTTATTTTCGAGTCAAATTTCATAACTAAATAGACTGTCGAAATTAAACTGTCGCATGTTAGGTATGTATATATAAATAAGTAAAATGTGAATTTAACAGATAAGTAATCGTACCTCGCTTTTAAACACTAAAATAATTGGAATAAAAAACCTTCAATAAACAGTGAAATTTTTCATAAGATTAGTATTAATAAATAGAAGGTATTGCAAAGGTATTATCCAATATTGAATATATCAAAAATATTGCCATACATATTGTGAAAACTTGTTTCAGTTGTTTTAATGGATTTATTTATTTATTTAGTTAGTTAGTTAGTCAGTTAGTTAGTTAGGAAGCATTTTATAATTTATCAATCCGTTTCTTTTTTTTTATTTAGTTTATCAAATATTTTTTTCTTTTTTTTTCTTACTATGTAAATATGAAACGCCTTTCGACACCAATAGAAACATAAGTTTTAAAACAGGGCTGGAGTTATACAGAATCTTCATACAATAATGATAATGAACCAATCGTCATCCATCAACTGGGAATGTCATAATTGTGGCTCCAAAGCATTTTAATTATTTTAATATGCTTTTACATTCTATTTTCTTTTTTTTTATGATTTTAAACATTTTTATAAATATATTTTATGAGTTCTGACATATTTTATGTACCTATTTTTATTTAGAAAATTGTACTTAGGTATATATATTATATATATATATATATACAGTAAAGCATCGTTTATACGACGATCACTTATACGACGTTTACATTTATACGACGTTTTAATGTGGTCCCGATTCATTCCTATTCATTTTAATGTAAAAATATATCTTTTATACGACGCTCAAAATCGTTTATACGTCGATTTTTCGATTTTGTATAGGCTTATTTTTGTTTATTTTTCTTGTATATTTTACGAACAAGCGGAAGTTGGCAGCTATGAATGACACCAAAGAGCGTGTTTAAATGCACTCCACATTATAAAAATGTGGGCTGGTGTTCAATTAGTCTGAAAAATTAGCTTACATGTAACAGATTATACTGGGAGGGGTCATTCTTTTTTCGGGAATAGTTAGCTTTCCCGACCTATTTTAAGTTGCAAATAGACTATCCTTCTAACTGTTATCAGTATTGGCGACTTTTAGTTGGCCACGCGGGGTTTTTGATATTTGACTTTAAATGGAAAGGAAATGATGTACTGCAAATGAGGAGCCTTTAATTATGAGGAAACATAATTAAAGGTACGTATATTTAAATAGCATACTAATTCCCCCTTTTTTTTGTTTTCTTCATTTTGGTTTGTTTAATTTACAAATTCATGCAAATCATCACGTTAAACATTAAAATTAAGTGAAAACAAAATTAATTCTAGTTTTGGAAGTGAAAATCGTTTATACGTCGTTATCGTTTATACGACGTTTTTCGTTAGTCCCTTCGGCGTCGTATAAACGATGCTCCACTGTATATATATGTTGCGGCCAATACCCGGAGCCTGGCCAATTCTAGAACTGGCCGGCCAATACCCGAACTGGCCAAGCTTTCTGGCCAAAACCCGAAATACATGAAATGAATAGCGTATTTCGGGTTTTGGCCGGCCAATTCGCGAACTGGCCGGGAAGCCTTGGCCAACATCCGAACTATGATGCATACGTACCAATTTTTTCGTAATTAAGATAATGTAACATTAAAATGTACAGTAAAAAAGATTCCCATTGATTATATTGAAACGAAATATTTTTGTGTACCCAACTAAATTAACAAAAAATAGTACACAATTCCCTTTCAATATCGAAATTAATTGATAAACCAAATACGATGACAATTACATGTTAACCGGAAACTTTATTCGAGTTAGATCACGGACAGGCTAACGTCTAGACTATTTGATTTCATAGACACTTTCAACTATGTTAGAAATGCCGAGAGCCGTTAGAAAGCCGAGTGCTTATATCTATTTCGCGAATTGGCCAATCGCATCTGGCCAGTTAGCGAATTGGCAGGCCAATTCTAGAATTGGCCAGTCATTTTTTAACGTTGCTGGTCAATTCGGGAATTGGCCGGCTAGTTCTAGAATTGGCCAATTTCGGGTATTGGCTGCAACATATATGTATATATTTCGTGCTTGAAGTGCCCTTGAGCGCATTGGAACGTAATAATATTGTTTATAATTGAATTATTGCGCCAAAGCTTATGAATTAGACAATATAGTCCGGAGTGGCGTAATATAAGAATTATCCATATTATCTCAAAAGCTTTAGGAGAAAACAGGGGAAAAAGAATGTACAGAGGGTATGTGGTGCATATATATATATATATATATATATATATATATTTAGTATGAAATGAGGCTTTACAGATAAAATTAAATTAAATAGAATCTCAGAAATGTATTTAGACAATCAATAGGTCATCCCATTGTTTATAAATTCGATTCCAATAGTATGTCGAATATGCAGATTAAGAAATAAATTTAACTTAAGTAAGCCAGATAAAAAAAAAATAATAAAAATCAGCTAAAAAATTTAGTTAAGTACGGTCAGTGTATCAATTATTCCTATCAATAGATAAGCACTTACTCTTATACCAACGGTCTTAAAAATGTTTTTATCACGACTAAAGATAAAAGCAGTTTAAAAAATTACATACCTTTTAAATTGAAACTTACACCAGAAATATTTGATAGTAAAATATTAGAATAAAATAAATGCTGTGGCTTAACATTTACAGTAGTGATGGTAACTTGTGGGAAAATTCCCACATCTGTGGGGGAAATAGAGCTGTGTGGGAAAAAGGAGAAACTTGAGGTTTTGTGGGAAATTTTGAGAATTTCCCGTTCCACTCTCATGAACGCGCTTTTTCCTTTTCTTTTTGCAAAACTTTTTAGAAAACCCTTTTTTTCGACTTGTTTTTCATAACTCCTGGCGAATTGCATCGTAACTGAATATTGCTGTTGCGTTCCATTGGCTCTCGAAGCAGTAATGCAACTAAACTTCGCTAAGTTAATAGATCAGATTCAACCACGTGACCACAAAGTAGAGAAACCTGGGGGATTTTACGAAGGGGGGGGGGAAATAGGTTATGACGTCAGTCGGAACTATTCTATTCGATTTTCAGTTTCGATCGCTCGCTTGCTTCAGAAAAGCGTAAAACGAAAACAGTTTTTTAGTTTAAGATTTTAGTTCAAATTTTTCTAGAATGTATATAGTGTAGAATCTCGAAAGTTACATTTTAGTGCTTTATAGCTATGGATTTGGATAAAGCAGAAGACTCGAATGTCGCGACAACAAGGGCGCCCACATGATCAATTTTAGGGGGGGGCTGAGAAAAATCACAATTTCCCCCGCAAAGATATCACATATTTTTGTAAATATTTAAGGTACTTTTTTTCGCGACTTTTGAGTCCCCCCCCCCCGATTTTTTGGGGGGAAATATGCTTTTTTCGCGATCCTTTTAAGAAATATGTGCTTGTTTCTGCGAGTTTTTGATTAAATTTATATTTCTTTCCCAATTTTTTGACAAAAATTGCGATTTTTTTCATGATTTTTGAACAAAATTAACGTTTTTTCGCGATACTTTACCGAAAATTGTGTTTTTCCCACGATTTTCGGTTTTTTCTATGCTTTTTGAACGAAATCAGAGATCTTTTTTGCGATTCTCTGACGAAATTTTGTTTTGTCCGCTATTCTTTGATGAAATATGCGTTTCTCACGCTCTTATTTGAAAACATTTGCGTTTATCTGCATTTCTTTAGCAAAAAAATAATCATTATTATTACCTTAAGAATTTATTTTTATATTATGTTTATGTTTATTAAATTACTTATGTTCTTGGATTGACTGAAAGATTTTAGTTCTGAAGAACCAAAATGAAAAGTGGTATAAAATATATTTTGATCATTTGACGATAGAGGGCAGCACTGCTGAATTTAACAGTGTGGGAAAAATTGAGCTCACGAGGGAAATTTTGAGGGGAAAATTGAGCTCATGTGGGAAACTTTGAGGGAAAATTTCAGTGACGAGGTTACCATCACTGATTTACAGTTAAATTGTGCTGTTATACATTAAACCGGCATTTGATATTATCAATATCCCGTTAATTTAATAAAGTTTCCACCAGCATTTGGAGTTTGGTCCCTACCAATGAGATATTTATTGGCTTCTGCTTACGAAACAGCTGAGCATGAATTATGATGCTTTGAATATCAACTTAAAAAAATAACTTATTTTTCTTTAATCATCTACTCTTAATATTTTATAGTATGAGTGTTTAAATAAACATTCTTTTTTTTTTTTTGTTTATTCCTGAGTATATTCAACTATGAAGTCTTTTAAATCGTCATTTCCCTTTGATGGTCAACATTATCTAGAATAAACAAAGAAAATAATTTTAAAAAAGCCCATCCAAAATGAACAAACTTATCATGCGAGCGCAATTTAATACTTTTATTTCGCTTATTATTTTTGAATGAGATACACAAATACTGTTATAAAATAACGAAAAAGATAGTAATTATTTTTATTTTCTAGATTTCACTTAGATAAATTGCATTAAAAGATCATATTAATATTAAGACTCAAAAACTTTGGAATTCTAACCTTAAAGAATATGAATTCCGCCTAGTAGAATAAGTCGTGTTTAAAATGAAGTCTTTTTTTTTTATTTATTTAAATTAATACCTTCACAAAATAGAGATAGTTATTGTGTCATCCTGAACTAATCTTTTGGCATAAAAAATTTAGATAGTTAACACTTTATCGAGTAGTATTGAATGTACATACATATAAAAAGAAAATAATAATAATGTTATTTTCTAACATTTTAGAACCAGAGTCGATGACTAAAGGCGTGCCCTGAATTTTTAGATCCGCCTAAATATTTTTATTGCGGACGAACTTTATTTATAAAAAAAATTAAACTAAAAAATGCATTGCTATCAAATACTTTTAGATATTTTTATTGCGGACGAACTTTATTTATAAAAAAAAACTAAAAAATGCATTGCTATCAAATACTTTTAAATATTAATTTTGCAGAAGTTCAATATTTAGTGAGCCTATATTCCGTGTGTAATTTTTTCTTTAGTTTATAAATTTTCTTCAAATGTGTATTAATCGCAGTATGTAAACGCAAAACAACCTGATGTTGGTTTGAATTTCGATTATTTATTACTATCCAAAAACATTCATTCAAAATTTAAAATAAAAAATCTTTGTTTAAGATAAAAATTTTTTACAGTATATTGATTTAAAGATAATGGTAGAAACAAAATTGAAAGGGCATAGCCGGATAAGCATTGAAAACATGCCTTTCAATCAAATTTCTTGATTTTTTCCCCATGTGTGGCTGCTTATCTGACAATGTATTTCTTTTATTATCACATCATAAATATTGATATTTTATGAGATGAAAATGATTTTCTGATTTTTTAAAAAACTCATTTTCCCAAAAACTACCAAACCGAATTATATGCTATTAATTGAGTTCATATATAAAGATGCATATCCGGGAATTTTTGTATAATTTTCTAATTGTAAAATGTGTGTGAAAAAGTGATTAAAAAATTTACAAAAATAAAAATCATATGTTATAGTTCTCCAAAAATTACCGGTTTTTTTTTTTTTTTTTTTTTTTTTTTTTTTTTTTTTTTTTTTTACACAAAATTTTCATTTTACACAAAATTTTCAAAAGTTTGCGTTGGGTACTTCATCTAAATATTTACGAAATTATGTATACAAATTATTAAAATTCGTTAAAGGCATTATTTGGGGCGGAGCTACTCATCTTCGACACCTGAAAGATGTTGGGAATATAAACTTACAGAAATGCTGGCTTTTAAATTTTAATGAAAAACATTGGCATCATTTCGCTGGCGATACAGTTTCAATTTCATTTTTTGTTGTTGTTGTGGTATACAACAACAGGGAAGAATATTTTTGTTATAGAGACAAAACCACATTCTTCGATATCAAAATGTAACGACAGTGATCAGAAACAATTTAATTAAAAAGGTGTCTCACCAGTTTTTATAATTAGAAATCATAGTTAGTAGTTTAAAGCTTCTTAACTGAGTGATATGCTCTGTTATGCATCGTGTTGACGCACATACGTATGTTATTGCTAACTTCCGCGGACAGAAAAAAAATTCATATTGGTTAATAATTTCTCTTTGTTACGATGTCATCTAAGAATGGTAATTCGAAATAATGATTGTTTTGGAAGTTTTTTTTGGGGGGAAAAAAAGGTTACAGAAAAAAAACTAATTTTTTTTTATGTATAAAATAATGTAATACATTATCAAGTGCCAGCTGTTTTTTTCCCCATAAAAGTCACTGTTCTTGACAGTGCGACCTAAAGCACTGAAACCGACTATGTATTTGCATATAAGATTATAATATATTCGCAACAAATTAGCTATGTCTTTACAATATTTTATCTCCTGGTAATTTTTCCACTGCTCTATTGGACAATATTTATTTAAAAAAGCATTTTATCTTATCAGACATAAAAAATTAGAAAAAAAAAGTTATGATTACTATATATTATGAACAAAAAATTGTCTGTTACTACCCAATCCTGATAATATCTCTGAATTAAAAGAGGCTCAAATTCTATTTATATAATATTCATATTTGTTATGCGATGTAAAACAACAACAACAAAATAATAATAACTGAACTACTTACTGATATTACTCTTCATTAAAAGTGGTGAGAATGTTCGAATTAAAATCATTATATTAATTGTCGTAACATTTAGATATCGAAGAGTGTTGTTGTTCTCAAATTGAAAATATTTTTCTCTATATTGTCTTCGATACAAACCACCAGTTTTCGATATTGAAATAATATGAACAGAGTTGAAAATTATGACCTATACTATTAATGAAATCTAAAATACATCAGTTTACACATTGTCTATTGACGCTGTTCCAAAGATTCTTCGTATTTTAAAGCTCCGCCCAAAGTAACGCCTTTGAATAAATTTTAATACATTTTATACATATTTTTGTAAATATTTATAAATAGTATACATTTGGTAACAATATCCAACTCAAATTTTCAGAATTTATGTATAATATGTGGGCAAAAATGAGGAATTTTTTTTTCTAGAAAATGGTAATTTTCCGAAAAAATAAGATATGATTTTTATTTTAAAAAAATTTTTAATTGCTTTTCACACACTTTTTATAATCAGAAAATTATACAAAGCTTACCATTTATGCATCTTTATTGTCTATATAAACTCAATAAATCCCATGTAATTCGGTACAGTAGTTTTTGAGAAAATGAGGTTTTTAAAAAATCGAAAAAACATTTTTATCTTTTAAAATATTAATATTTATTAGCTGATAATAGGGAAAATACATTGTCAGATATGCAAACACACCTATGAAAAAAAAAAAAAAAAGAAATTTGATTGAAAGGCATGTTTCCAATGCTTATCCGGCTATGCCCTTAAAATTAAGAGTATTAGGAAGGTCTAGTTTTTCATATGATCATTAATTATTATCATTATCACTAATTGATAATTCAGTAATTGATAATTGATCGTAATTAACTTAGTTTAATTACTGAACAAAATTGCATTTTGATTGCTTATGTTAGATTTATTTGTAAATATGCATCTTCTATACAATACTGGAGACGTATTTATTAACAATGTGGTAATCTATTGAATATCTAAATATATTTCTGAGATTCTATTAAATTTAATTTTATATGTAACGCCTCATTTCATACTAAACTGAAAGTTATTTACGGCATCTCACCTGTACAATCATTTACCCTCCCTTTGCCGTAAAGTTTTTGAGATAATACGGAAAATGTTTAAATTAAGTCTCAACGGAACTGCGCTGTCTAATTTATCAGGTCCGGCGCAAAACTTTAATTATATATAAAATGTTATTACTTTCCATTTGCAGGTTCTTTGAGTATAAATGAACTTTCCTTAGCGTTTTATATGTATGTACATAAAAAATGCATTCTGATTCATATGAAAAATTACGGCACACGTAGACGCTTCGAGCACTTCAAAAACACAACACACCAAAGTACAATTTCCTAAACAAACTTAATAAATACGCATACGACGTAATATTGCGTAAATAATAAATATTTATATAAAATATGTTGGATTTCGTAAAATATATTTATAAAAATGATCAAAATCATAAAAAAAGAAAAGAAAAGAAAAGAAAAGAAAATATAAAAGCATATTAAAATAATTACAAAGCTTGGGAGTCACAATTTTGACTATCCCATTTGATGAATGAAGATCGGCCTCATTATCATTACAGTAAAACCTCCAAATAACGGACACCTCGGGAACGCAGAAATTGTCCGCTATTCGGAGGTGTCCGCTATTGGGAAAACCTCAGAGATACAGAAATTACTATGAAATGCTTAATGTTTTATTAATTTGCTGTCCTAAAATCTCCATTATATAATTAATCATTAAAACTATTTTTTAAGCAATACAATTGAAATAAAATTGTGCTCACTATTATCCACTGTTTATTATATTCTCGCAAAAAAAAATAAAAAAAAAAAAAAAAAAAAAAAAAAAATCTGTTCCAAAAGTTTACGTTTGCTTGCGATTACATATAATTTCTTTTTCTATATGACGTTATTGGACATTGTAGAGTTCCGGGCGGGGATTGCACTTTTTGACCTCTAAAGCATAAAATCTCAAAACATTCTTGGATGACATCTCAATGCTCTGGGAGATATTCTTCCCGAGCAATACCCTAAATTTAGCACTGAACGTAAGGGGGGGGGGGAATCTTCCCCAGCTCTTTATCTATATTCATTTGTGATCACAAAATTTGTGACAGACTGTCCTGATAAATTGAGAGGCCTTTTAGCTATTTTTTCCTTTTTTCCCCGCTATAAAAAATATTTTTTCACCATTTATCACCTGATAAAGTGTCCGCTATTCGGAATGTCCGTTATTCAGAGGTTAAGCATACAAAAATTTAGGTTTTGGGAGTGGGGATTGGAAAACTGTCCGTTAAATAGAGATGTCTGTTATTCGGGAGTGTCCGTTATAGAGGTTTTACTGTATTATATGAAGATTCTGCATAACTCCACCCCTATTATAAGTAATGCTTCTATTAGGTTTCGAAAGGCGTTTCACATTTATATCGCCAGAAAAAAAAAAAAGAAAAAACATTTTTTATAAACTACGTAAAAGAAAATAATGCATTGATAAATTATAAAATGCTTCAAAACTAAAAAAAAAAAATCCATAAAAACAGTTACTGAAACAAGTTTTCACAATATTTATAATATTTTCAATAGTTGGATAATAAGTTTGCAATGTCTTCCATTTATTACTATCATAAAACATAAATTTTAAAACATAAAATTCAAAGTAAGCCGTTTCCATCTGTATCTGCGAGAAAGTAGTGTTGGAGAAAATCGTTTTTAATTGAAATCTCTACTACGTTATTTATATTTCATATATTTTTCGTATATTTCGTATAACATGCATAAGGGAGAATTTATTTTAATTACACCCGTAATGAAGTATAGTAATATATATAATTATACAAAACAAACAAAAATGATAGATCAAAAGATCTGCTAAAAAATTATATATACTGATTCTATATAGAAATTTTATTCTATAGCTTAAAATTACTACATGATAATAGCGCGAAAGTCTTCAAAATTAATTCTTCAAGATTAGATATGGAAATTAGATGTTAGATCTTTATTTCAGATTTTTTTTCTCCCCTTATTCAAAGTTTCTTGATTGTTATTATTAATATCATTATTATAATAGATTCTTAATGTAAATAATGTTAAAAGAGGTTATCAGCAGTTAAGGACTATCTGAGAAAAATAAACGGCGAAGTCAAAAAAGAAATTTTTTTAAAGCATATTCTTTCCTTTTAATATAATTTACTGATTTTCTTTTATCAAAAATGACTCTTGAATGAACAATAAATTTCCCGAAGTATCAAGCTATCAGTATTAAATTACGGATTAGGCGCCAGAAAACTATTCATGTGTTTTTTCATCTGTACTCCGCCCTCGCTCTTTTTAGGTGCGTTCGTAATTATGTAAATACGTAGCACCTATTGTTGTCGCTC
This sequence comes from Maratus speculifer, assembly GCA_964019185.1. Lineage (NCBI taxonomy): Eukaryota > Metazoa > Arthropoda > Arachnida > Araneae > Salticidae > Maratus > Maratus speculifer. The sequence goes on from OZ025302.1 coordinate 28,619,943, forward strand.
AGTCCGTCCGTCTGTAAGTCTGTCCGTCCGTCTGTCCGCATATAACAACGCAAAAACTACCCAACCGAATCGTTTGAAATATAAAATACATAATTATAACATAATTTTGTCGAGTCATTTCAAATTTTATGAAAATCGGATGGATAGATCAATTACAGGGACATTCAAAAGGATTCCGTTACATTACGGTCAATAGGGAAAAAGTTTTAAATGCATTTTAATCGTTTGAAATTTAAAACATATAATTATTGCGTAATTTTGTCGAGTCATTTCAAATGTTATGAAAATCGGATGCATAGATCAATTACAGGGACAATCAAAAGGATTCCGTTACATTACGGTCAAAGGGGAAAAAGTTTCAAATGCATTTTAATGATGTTACACTCATTCGAACATAATAGAATTGGCATGAATCTATGAAATATATACTAAAATATGCAGTCTGTACAATCTGTGATGCAAAGAATTTTTATTATTAAATTACAGGGCCGCACAAAAGTATTCCACTATATAATGCTATACGGGGAAACATGGTTTGGTACGTCTTTTAATTATACTCAACTATTTCATATTTTATGAATAAGGTGTACGTTGCTGAGGTGTAATAAAAATTACTTCCTGCATATTTACAGAAACACAAAGATTTCGACTACTATACTGTATCCGGAGTACGCACTACTATATCAGCAAGATCTGAATATTTTTAAAACTTCGTTATCGAACGAACGCACCTCATTTGCTACGTTCACGTGCAATTTCCAACTTATTTTCTATTTAAACTCCACCCGTCATCATATGATGTGCATTTATTCAAAGCACAGTACAGAAAATCTAACTGTATAAAGTAGGCGGAGCATTGTCTTCATGGTACGATTTGAATACAGATGTGAATTTTATTAATATTATTTCAGGAAAAATATCTAATTTTTGAATATTGCAAAAAGGTAAAGAAAAAAAAAATCATAGCACCGCATTTCATGAATTAAAAATATATTTTAAGAATACTCAAGAATTATTAAGTGTGAATCTTTTACAATTTATTTCAGCGAAAAAATGTGAAAAAAAGATGATTTTTTAATTTATTCGATTGAATAATTGAATTTTTAATTCAAGTATTCTTGTTTTGCATAGCAGTAACACAATAATCATCAATGTCTGCTACGACTAAAATTTTCAAAACTAAAATTTCTTAAATACAGCAAATTCGTTATATATTATTTTTTACTATTTATAAAATGCAGATATTGTTTTAATTTTACTGCGGATTTCCAAAATTATCCCACGAATCACAGGTTCACATTGAATGAGGGAAGTACGGAGTATTGATTTCCCCCCTTTTGCACTGTTTGTAGGAAAGGCGAATTGTTTTCGAAGATCTACTTTTAGACGATTTGCTCTCCCCAGACGCTCCTTTATGTGAGGACATGGGGTGTGGCCGCGGGCCCCAATAGTGCAGGACTGAATAAGGCGTCTCCATACTTAAACCCTTTAATGCACGATTTTACATTTTGTTCGAATATATATATATATATGAGTCTATTTTTGAAAACTATCTGCTAGAAAAATAGTGAAAATATTTATTTAAATTTCTGTTGACATAATGTCACTCCTGAGTTAGATAACAAAAAGTACTGAAAAAAATGATAATTTTATATAATATAATACTTTAAAATATTTACACTGTTCTGCTACAACAATTCAATTATATAATAAATTTAATTATGCTTTTAACAATTTGCGAAAATAATGACTGTTTTATAAAAAAAAAAAAAAAAAAAAAAGTCAAGCATATTGCAAGCAGTATCAACAAAATAATGTTATAATTTCGGTGCAATAATAATAATATATTCCTTGATCTTACGCATGTTATCAAATGTAACATAAGAGATCAATTTCGCCAAAAATCAAAGCCTCATATTTCAAAGCAAACATCATGCTCCAGATTCGATCAATGCAGTTATCAGTTGAGATCTTGTAGTTGTAAAAGCGTGAAATGATTTATTACCACAGGGACAAACGTCAGCATTGTATGTGGTAACACAGACTTAAATTCTTCTTGTGTTACAGCGGCACCATGGAATGGCAACCGTGCTTGATTAGTACATGTTTTAAATTTAATATGAATCCACATTCGACTTTTTTTTTTACATTTACCATTTACTAGTCATATTTTATGGTGTGAGTGTTTAAATAAATATTCTGTATTTTCATTTATTCTTGAGCATATTCAACTATTAAATTTTAAAAGGATGTCATTGTTCCTTTGATGTTCAACATTTTTCTAGAATAAACAGAGAAAATAATACAAAAAAAAAAAATACTCCCCAACGACTATATTTCAATGGGAGCTGAATTTCATACTTTTATTTTGTTTATTATTTTTGAATGATGTACACAAATAGTGTTGTAATTTAACCGAAATCATGGTATTTTTTTTTTGTTGTTTTCTCGATTTTATTTTGAAATTATATTACAATATCATATTAAGACTTAAATATCTTTGTAATCTAATCTTAAAGAATTTGAATTTCTCAAGTAGTATAAGACACGTTTAAAATGAAATCGTTTTTCATTTCTTTGAATTTATACACTCATAATTTCGAAAGTTTTTGTGCCATGCTGAACTAATATTTTGGCTTTAAAATATCAGCTAGTTAACAATTTATCGAATAGTGTAGACTACAGATACACAAAAAAAGGGGAAAAAATGCGTTATTTTCTAACACTTCAATAACAGGGTCGATGACTGAAGGCGTGGCCAGAATTTTTAGCTCCGCCTACATATTTTTTATCTCATATGAGCTTTATTTAAAAAGAATAATAATAATATAAAAAAAATGCATTGCTACCAAATGCTTTTGACTATTTTGCAGAAATTCAATAATTAGTGAACCTATATTCAATGTATAATTTTTTTTTTTGTCTTATTAATAAAATTTCAAATGCTTTTTAAAATCCGAAAATGTTCATTCAAAATTTAAAAAAAATCTTTGTGTAAGATAAAAATTTTTAACAGGCTACCATTTAAATGTAATGGTAGAAACAAATTTGTAATTTATTTTTCAGTGATATTTTTTTTATTTGTTCATTTTTCCCTTATACACCCCCAACTCATAATATACCACCCACCCATTCATCTTATGGATAATTTTCAAATTTTTTAATTTGAGATTTTTTTTTTCTCGACAAAAGTCTATTTTTTATTATGAAATTAAATAATCCAGAAGTAGGATTTTTTATTGTTTTTTCAAAAGGAACAAGATTTTACAGATAATTAATGTATGTTACTGTAAGAATATTCCTTGGATATATTTGTTAATAAAATTTTGTCAAATAGTAAATGTAGAAAAATGGGCTGTTCGAAATGTTTAAGTAAAATTTTTTTAATAAAAATTAATCTATCTGAAATTAAAAATAACTTTAAAAGATGCTATGTATTCTATACATTTAAAAATCAATAATGCAATGTAATAAATCAATGTATTTAAAATTTATTTATTTAATTATTTATTTAATTTTAAGTACATATTTAACGTTTCTTTTTGTCCGAAAGAAATATGAGGTCTGTTACTGTCTTGTATGTAACCAATAAAAATAAATGTTGAATTTACACAGTAAATTCCTGCAAACATTTTAAATATTATTTTCGTAATTCATTAAGCAGTCGAAGACATTTTCTAATTATACGCTATAACAAAAGGATAACATTAACAGTTCTATTATTCATAAACCGATTTTTTTTTTTTTTTTTTTTTTTTGTTCAAATTACAACTCAATTAATTTGCACGTAGTACGGTCAAGAAAAGTTTGTTTGATCCATAACTTAAAGCTTTATTACACCGTTAGGTTTTTTAAAATACTATTTCATAGCATTTAATGGCAGAAATGTTTAGACTGCATACTATCAATATTTTAGCTTTAAAAAAGTGGTACTGGTCCTATATTTTATGTTTTTTGTATGCAAAAAAGTGAATCAATTTTTGTTCAATTAAATGAGTGCATTAGGTGAGTGCAATGATCTGCCAAAATTACCAAAAGTCCATGCAAGTAAAATATTTAAGCTATATCATTCTCATAAATGAATTTTACACACGGTAATATTTTTTTAACAGGTTAATTTGCCAATTGCTATTTTGAAAAAAAAAAAAAAAAAAAAAAAAAAAAGTTTTTGTATATATTTTAACCCTTATTTTAAAAGTAATATTTCTATCAGAATTCGATAATCGTTACACTCTTCTACAGTTGAAAAAATGTATTCATAAATTATAAAATGCTTCCAAACTAAAAAAAATCCATTAAAACAATAACTGAGACAAGTTTTCACAATATTTATAATATTTTCAATAGTTGCATAATACCTTTGCAGTGCTTTCTATTTGTTAATATTGTAAATCAATTATTTTAAAAATGTAAAATTCAAAGTAAGCTATTTCTTGTCATATCGGATAAAATGAAGTTGAGGGAAATCGTGTTTAATAAAAAATTTTGTTATGTTATCTCTATTGATATATTTTCTTTAATATTACACCAAAAATATTTTTTGTATTTTCTTTTTATCCGCATGCTAATAGATAATTATGAAAGATTTCATTGTTTATAAAAACTTTTTTTTTTTGTAATTGTTTTAGTGTTTAAGAGCGAAGTTCGATTATGTATCTGTTAAATTCACATTTTACTTATTTATATACATATCTAACAAGCGACAATTTAATTTCGAATATCATTTTAGGTATGGAATTCGACACGAAAATGAAGAATTATTTACATTTTGTTCTGTTAGATTGAAAGAATTTTTCGACTTGATCCACTTTGTTAATAACTAATAAAGATTACTGTTTGGTTTGTATCCCAAGACTTATGGATGCATGTTTTCTTTTTTCGAACGTCAGTAGATGGCAGCACCACACGATGAAACACTGATAATTTCAAAGTGGGTTCTTACGACACTTTCCAGCTCACTTTAAGTGTTAAAAAAAAAAAAAAAAAAAAAAAAAAGGAAAAAAAAGCTTTGTCAAACTCGCATAATCCAATAAATTCAGCTAATTATAATTTTTGAAAATCAGTGGTGCATGGCAACAAATTGCAGCAATTTAATCTCGCGCTCAGTCAACAAATCTTAAAAGAAATAATCTATTTATTATAAATTACTGTGAATATTCTAAATAATTCGTTTATTGTTGATTCATTTATTTTTCGTCCTTTTTTACGTGCAATATAAAATGAAATAAGACCACGATGTATAAAAAACCTATAATATTTATTAATTAAAAAAACTGCTGTTTTGGTTTGTATCGCAATACTTAAAAATGCATGTTTTCTTTCTTTGAATAGTCAGCATATGGCAGCACCAGTGAATGAAACATTCATATTTTCAAAATATGTTTCTAGGATACTTTCCATATGACTTTAAGCGTATATAATTATAAAAATAATAATAATAATAAAAAAGCTTCGTTACATTTCTAAAACCCAACAAATTTATATAACTGTAATTTTTAAATCAGTGGTGCCTTGCTACAAGTTGCAGCAATTTAATCTCGCACTCAGTCAACAAATTTTAAAAAGAAAAAATGAAATAATTTATTTATTATAAATTACTGTGTATAGTCTAAATAATTCCTTTAATGTTGATTCATTAATTTAGTGTTTTTTAACTTTTTTGACACGCAATTTAAAATTAGATAAGACCATAATGCATAAAAACCCTACAATATTTATTAATTTAAAAAGACTGCTGTTTTTCCTTTAGTTTGTATCCCAAGACTTATGGATGCATACTTTCCTTTTTTTAATAAAACGGTCAGAAGATGGCAGCACCACCGAATGAAACATTAATATTTTCAGAGTAGGTTTCTATGATAGTTTTCAGTTCACTTTAGCGTAAATAATTAAAAAAGGGAAAGAAAACAAAGGTTCGTTATTTTCATGAACTAAAGAACTGAAATTTCTCAAATGAAATTGAAATTTGTATTTATTTTATTATTTACAAAACGATCTTTGACAAAGAAAACGAAAAAAAAAAAAAAAAAAAAAAAATGTAAAACATTTTCCGGTACAGATGCGCACCACATTGCACGTGCTTTTCCCCCCGCCAATTTGGCGAAAATTTTGTTTTTGAATATAAGTTACAAGTTATAAGCAATAACAAAACGTGATTTTTTATTTCAATATAAAAATAAAATAACATGAAAAAAATGAAAGAGATTCAAGTATTTTAAGAAAGAAAATAATAAAAGTAAATAAATTATAGTTTGATGTAAATAATTATTAATATTGTATATAATAAAAAAATTTAAGAATTAAAATAAAAAATAACAGTAAATAAATATAAATTTAATAAAAAAGGAAACAATAAATAAACAATTATAAATAATAAATTTAATAAGTAATAAAACAGTAAACACACAATTTTCACAATGCATCGTAAATTGTAATAGTAGCCATGTTGAATGCATGCAATTGTATCATTTAATCAGCACATTTTACTGAAATCTTTAACTTTTCTCATTTTATTTTCCTATTAATTGTTATAAATTTGTATTTTTAACAAATACATTCTTAGTTGTTATAAATTTATTAAATGGATCTTCTCCTTGGCGCAGATGTGCAGTGCCAAATTGGCGGAGGAAGAAAGCACGTGCAAATGTGGTGCGTATATGACCTGTGCCCATTTTCCCATCTATGTTTGCACACACACAATAAATAAATAGGTCAAAAGTTATTTCCTGCATTGATTTTGAATAAAAAGATTTAAATTCAGGCTTAAGAGTTATTATTATTTTTAATTTTTAAATTGACTTCGAACGATAAATAGAAAGTTTGTTATCTGAAAATGCAAATATTTAAACAGCATAATGGTCTTTATTATAAATTATTATTAACAGAAATATTTGTTATTAATAATACTAATAATAGTAATAACAATACTTTTTAATTTGAGGTGTAGAAGAAGCGTCTTCATTGCTTTGATATAAAAGAATAGTGGAGAATTTTTTTCTTTTATATACAATTATTTTCCCTTTTTTTAAACAATAAATGAATAAACAATTTTATGTTTTTCGCCCTTTTTTACGCGTAATTTAAAATTAGATAAGACCGTGATGCATAAAAATCCTATAATATTTACAAATTAAAAAGACTGTTTGGTTTGTATCCCAAGACGTGTGAATGCATGTTTTCTTTCTTAGAATAGTCGGAAGATGGCAGCACCACCGAATGAAACATTGATATTTTATAATTAGATTTCCATGATTATTTCCAACTCACTTTAAGCGTAAATAAATTAAAATAAAAAAGAAAGAAAACAAAGCTTCGTTAAACTCCTACAACCCAACTAATTCATTTAATTATAACTTTTGAAATCTGTTGCGCATTGTTATAAATTATGACCCCTAACACATTGGGCCACTTCTTGAAGTTCGGTATCGGCTCGTTTGTTGCGCGGTGTTTATCATCTTAATGAGTTTTGCAGCAAAGGGACGATTGGCCGGCAAAAGAAAAATATTTTCGTCAAGTAAGGGTGGATTGCTTATATCCCGATTCTTTTGTTCACTCCCCTCGTTTCTATTATGAACAAAATGCAAATAGATTCTATACAAAAGGCTTCCCCACATTTTCCAAGAATTCAGTTGAAGGGAAGAGCATTGTAATCTGAACGGAGTCTTAATCTCGCACACATTCAATAAATGTTAAAAAAATTGAAATGTTCTATTTATAATAATAATAATAATTCCTTTAATTAATTTAAAAATAATTCCTTTATTGTTGATTCATTAATATTATGCTTTTTGTCTTTTTTTCATGAAATTTGAAATTAGATAAGACCATGATGCATAAAAACCCTAACATAGTAATTAATTAAAACTAGTAAATCGGCAGATCAGGAGCCTCAACGTCAGCTTTGCACATATTTTTTTAAACACACTTTCGGTAATATTCAGCTTCTTGGAAACTGTAATTTAAAATTTTCAAATTACATAATTATTTATAAGAATAAAATAAGAATAAGAAGTTTTCAGCCATCAAAAGCGTTAAGTTAAAAATTTAGTTATGTTAGGATATTCTGAAATTTTCATGATCTATTATTTTTGTTTTTTTATTATAACATAGCAGATTTCTATAACATAGCAGACCCCCGTATCTCATTAAATTTAAATTTGTAACTTTCTATTAATTGTGCTAATGGTTATTGCATATCTTGCATTTCTTTATACATTTTGATTTATAAGGATAAGTAACAGTTTGAACAAACATTTTTCATTGTCCTCATATTCCTACATACCTGCCAACCACAAACGCCTAAATCTAAAGTATCAGGAACTTTTGTAAGTGTAAACTCAATAATCTAGAATTTTACAATTTTGTTTCCGAAAAAAAAAGTTTTGATTGTATTTTACGGCAGTTATCGCGGAACAGACAGACAGAAGAACAGACTAACAGACGGAATAAACAACAAATTTCGAACAATTTCATGAACAATAAATTTCGAGTCACCAAAGTAAGTCTTCACTGAAGTTTCGGCAATGACGTTATTATTCATGAGTTATTGATATCCATGTTTCTTGTATTTTTAACAACTACTATAAAATACCTTTTTTATTTCAATTATGACGTCATATTTTATCAAGTGAATTGTTTGTTAAAAATAGAATTCTTTTTTATTTCTTTTACTTCTAATTATCCGTGTTTCATGTTTAACAAAAAGTACTATATCTATTTTTATTTTAATTCTGACGTCATATTTATTTATTTTTTCTTAGTTTAATTTCTCGAATAGAAATTGCTTAATTGAAACTTATTGCCGATGAAAAATAATTATTCCAGATTTTAATTTTTTTGGCAACGATAAAGGAAATTGGTTAAATTGTATCTAAAAAGTCTCTGTTGATTGTGTATGAAAAAGAATGAAATTTTTATTTGTTAAGGAAAATATTTCAATAAAATTAATAAAACATAACCCATGTTCTTTTCTGGGCTATGTTATGTTTATAACGCAAAGATACAAAGACATTAATTTATTCATCAGTTTTGATGTTGACTTCATTTAAATTTTCATACACGCTTTCAAATTATGGATAAGAATTAGGATGAATGATTGCTTAGCAACCAATGTGAAAAAATAAAGAAAATGAAATAAATACATTTGAAATAAGTAAATCTCTAAAACAAATTAGTCTATATTATTAGAACACATTTATAAAAAACTCCAAAATTTACAGTAATAATTTAAAAAATCTGACAAATGCGTAGACAAAATTTCAAAACAATACGAATAAATTAACCGGTAAATTTCAGTATCCATTTATCATTGAATTGCATTAATCAAATGTGTCATTTTCTCTCAAGGAAAAAAAAAAAAAAATGAAAATCATTGGATTTGCCATAGAAAAGCATTATTGCGGAAAATAAAATATTCTATATTTTCCAAAGGAATGAATCAAATCTAACAAAAAACTATACAGCTTAATCCCAGTGCCTCACTAACATACCCACTTAATTTCAAGTCAATCGAATGCTTTTTACGTCAGTTATCGCGGAACAGACAGATTGGCAGACAGAAACAAAAAAATTTCGTGCCTCCAAAGTAAGTATTCACTGACGTTTCGGCAAAAAAAAAAAAAAAAAAAAAAAAAAAAAAAAAAAAAAAAATTCACCTGAAAAGTTATGTACAATAATGTCCAAGATAATGAAAACAATACGGATAATAATAATTTGATTTTTAGGCCTTTTTTAAGTTTAAATTTATTTAATTAATCAGTAGAGTTATTTTCGCAAAATACATACAATAATAATTAATAATTAGTTAATAATAATTAACATAAATAATTAATAATAATTAACAAAAAATACTTTTATGAAAATCTCACAATTCTTGTAAGAAAAGTGTCAATGAATGATCCCACAAGTAACACAGAAGTGCAAAATTTTTGCATAACATTTTTTTAATAGGATAAGAGCGACACCCAGGTAAAGAATAAAAAAAAAGAACCACATTGAAAAGTACTGACCTTTGACTGTTTACCAGTACTTTCCAAAATAAGATTTTGTAAATTATTTTGCACGAGGAGTTTCATCTGCTTTTATTAGTACAGAAGAATTAAAGAAATTTTACATTGAGTTTTTTAATGGTAAGTAAAAAGTACCATCAGATTATAAAGGGTTAACTAATAAATAGATTTTATTAATTTATAATTATTAAATCCTTCATTTTTTAATAAGAACATAGATGGCAGCGCCCTTAATTTTAATTTAAAGATTATTACAATTGGAAGGTATTTCTTTTTATTCAATTTACAAAATTTAGCCAAAATCATTAGAGTTATTTTTTTGGGATAAAATTTGCATAAACACACATTCATTTGCTCATATTGTAACATAACATCAAGAAAGACTGGGCCTAACTCAGCCAAAAATTAGCTTTGAGTTTAATTCAATAAAATAATACGCTTTCGGCAGATTAACAATAATATATTGATGACAAATTTGATGACACGCCTTATTGGCATTGGTACTCTTGAAAATCAATTTTCCTGCCAAATTTGGCGATATGCTTCCACTTTTCCCCTTTTGAATGCTGCTAATTCTTCAACAACTTAATAACTGTTTCAATATTCATTTCAATTAAAAGACAATGACCCATGCATCGAATTTTCACAACCATGTGACTTATATCAATGTTTTCTCGTACCTCAAAATGGTAGAACATAAAATTAAGCTAGGCATTATCAGTGAAGTTTTTCAGATAAAATTTGCATACACATAAGTTTTGGTTGTATTACATTATATGACTATCCTCCCTAGGTGACCAGTTTGGTCTAGTGATGGGCGATTTCGATATTTTAAATTGATTTAATCGATACTATGGTCAACTCGATTTAATCGATTTCTCAGAAGATTATTTTGCTTCAAAAGTTATTATTGCTTCTTTATTTTGCTTCAAAAGTTAAAGATAAAGCTGTCGGATGTGCCAATCTCAAAAGTCTTCTATCTCCTACTCGATAAAACTTCTAAATGCACTAATACAGTGTCAGTGTCAAATTTAATTTACTTATGCCCATCATGAAGATGCAAAAAGTATAGGTTGAAGTATGAACATTTTAAAAGAAAATAAAAACATTGCGTTTTCCAAACAAATCGCTGAATTTCGGTCCACCCTCTCTTAGATGTCTGTAACCGAAATATGCAATTCAAAGAACATCACAGCGACACCTGTTGTGCAGTATACACTCAAGCCTAATAAGAATCTATTTATGTGAAAGTTTAACCGAATATGAAGTTTGATTGAATTCCATGCATAATTTCTGAGATATAGCTATCACTAATAACGTGAAAAATGTAGTATAGCAGAGCAGTGTTATATAACTTACACGAAAACCTAATCAGAAACAACGTATGACAATATCTAAGAGAATATTAAGTTTGATGAATTCTGTTCATTAGTTCTTGTGATATTCTAGATAACATAGTGTAAATCTTGAAAAATGTATTTAAAGCAGGGAGTAGTACCGGTGGACATCCCCCGCATTGAACATTGAATTGTACCTTAGGAAGATTTCCGATTTTATGCTTAATGAATAAAGGTCCTCCCCTCCCCACACTAAACACACAGAAATCTGGACTGTCTCTCTCCGGAACAGCAGAAATTCCTCCCGGAGAAAAATGTTTGAATTCAACACTTCTGAAAAAACAGCAGCACACCAACGTAACCTATCTTACGATTTACATGAAAACCTAACCAGGAATAACTTATGGCAATGTCCAATGGAATATTAAGTTTGATGAAATTTCGTTCATTAGTTCTTGAGATATGGCCAATAAAATCTTGTAGATCCTGAAAAACGGTTAAATTCAGGGGTTAGCCCGAAGAGGAACATTTCCATCCCGGAACATTGAAATGTCTCACGAAAATATTGAAGCTTCATGTACAAGAGTCCCCCCCCCCCACCTTCTCTTAAGTCTAGAATGCTCCTCCAAGGAGACATAAAAATCCCTCCCGGTGAAAAATGTTTAAATTCAACATTGCTGATAAAAGCAGCATAACAACGCCTCCTGCAGAGTTATTTACATTGAACCTAATAAGCACCAAACTTATGAATGTGAAGCTTGACGAAGGTTTCTGAATTGCAATTATCGCAAAAATCAGGAAAAAGGCAGCGTCACCTGCCGTTAGATTTAAATCAAAACTTAATCATCAACAATTTACGTTAATATCAAACCAAATCTGAAGTTTGGCAAAAATACGGGCATTAGTTGTTGAGGTATCGATCTTGCGGTAATCATGAAAAATACAACATAACAGCGCCACCTGTTGAGCGATTTTCACAATAAGTAATCAGCACCAATTTATATGAAAATCTAGCTGAATCTAAAGTTTCAAGAGGTTCCAGGCATTAGTTTTTGAGATAGAGTGCCCACAAAATTTTGTACGAGACAGACAAATAGATAGACTGAAAGACAGACAATTTATAAAAACAGTAAAATGTGTTATATTTAACAACATATTCGAATTTTGTAAGCATTAGGTTATTTTTTAAATAACATCATACAAACAAAGGAAAAAAAATGCAAACTATTTTTTTAAAGATAATAAGCAACATATAATGTCTAGAATTATATATGTGTGTGTAAACATATTTAATAATCTACATACCCCCGCCCACCGTTTTCACATAAGTTAATGGGAATTGTCTTTTTTCTGTAATTATCTTCTTCTTTATAGTTAATATATATATATATATAATAAAAAGGCGGAAGTCTATCAAAATGCAGAAGATTCTCTCCTTTCCTCGCCCCCGTTTTCCCCCCAACGGAGGGCATCCTCTGCCTTTTGTGCCTATATCCCTCATGTTGATGATAAGCCGTCATAAAATAAACCAAACCTTTTCTTGTTTACCCTTATCTAAATCCTCTATCTTCACAGTCTCCCCCGCCAAAAACCTTTCCAGTCCTTTGAGTCAAAAACAGACGCAAAATCACTGACCAATCACATTACAAGGTGGTAAAATCTGGATGAAAAATCGCGCGAATATTTTGAACGCAAGTAGTAGATCGATCTTTTGTAGTAGATCGATTCGGTACAGAAAATTGTGTAGTAGATCGATGTCGATGTCGATGTCAGAATCGATTTTATTTTGATTTTGATTTACTAAAATTGAAATCGCATTTTGATATCGATTTTTAGATACAAGTAGTATCTGCGTTTCAGGTTGAATCGATTTTTCCGTTTCTATTGTTTTAATGGTAGAAGTAAAAATTTCAAACTCAAATATTAGGCGAACCGTTGATTTTAGAGAGGTAAGACTTACGTATATCGAGATATTCGAAGGTATGTTCAATTGAATAGTGATGACCATTATACCCTAGCAGCACATAGGGGGTGGGGGGAGGGGGGCAATATTCAATACAGGTATGGGTGGGTCATGTGACCTATTGTTGGAAAGGTCTTGGCCTTGGCTATCCATATCTCTATATCTCTTCATAATATAGTTCAATTTTCAGACTCCAGGGGGCATTTTTAGGCTTTTTTTTGTTTTTTTCCCTTACCCCACTTTGTAGTGTATCATTTTATAGGTCTTGACTTGTAGACCTCAAATATCTTGAATTGATTGGTAGAATTGATGTAAAATTTCGAAGAAAGGTTTTTCAATTTTTTTTTTCAAACCAGGTTTTTTTTAAAGTAAAAATTTCATACTCAAATATTAGGCGTACCGTTGATTTTAGAGGGGTAAGACTTACGTATATCAAGATATTCTAAGGTATGGGCAATCGAATAGTGTTGACCATTATACCCTAGATGTACATAGGGACTGGGGGGGCAGGGGGGCAAAATTCAGTACAGACATGGGTGGGTCATGTGACCTATTGTTTCAAAGGTCTTGGCCTGGGCTATCCATATCTGTGTATCTCTTCATAATATAGTTCAATTTTCAAACTCCAGGGGGCATTTTAAAACTTTTTTTGGCTTTTTCCCTTACCTCAATTTGTAGTGTATCATTTTAAAGGTTTTGACTTGTAGACTTCAAATATCTGAGAATTGATTGGTAGAATTGATGTAAAATTTCGTATAAGAAAGGATTAATGTTTTCTTTTCAAACCAGATTTTCCTAAAAGTAAAAATTTCAAACTCAAATATTAGGCGTACTATTGAAGACTTAACGGATGTCAAAATATTCTAAGGTCAATCGAATAATGTTGACCATTATACCTTAGTAAAACATAGGGGGCCAAGGGCGGGGAAGGGCAAAATTCAATACAGGCGTGGGTGGGTCATGTTATATATTGTTAAAAATATCACCTTGTCTAGCCATATCTGTATATCTCTTCATAATATAGTTCAATTTTTAGATTCCAAAGAGCATTTTTAAGCATTTTTCGGCATTTGCCCCTTTGTAGAATATCACTTTAAAGGTCTTCACTTGTAGACCTGAAATATATTCTCATCTTCTATTTTCCTTACCTATCCTGTAAATAGAGGGCGTTTTTTAAGCTTTTCTTTTCCTTTCTGTTTTGTGTTATTTTATAGATCTTTGCTAGTACTTTTCATCTTTTATGATTTCATCATTTTTATGTAAAATTTTAGCCAAATTGGAGCTTTACATTTTTGTTTCTTCCAATTCATCTCGTGTAACATATCGTTGGAAAGTTTTATAATTGTCTCTTTTTTTGCCTCTATCCCTCCCTTTACCAGTCTGGTTACACGCTCTTCACATTTTTTAGCTCACAGGCTTTCAAAACCAGAGAGCTTATGCGCCCGCCGGCTCTGTATGTACGTATTTACGTATGTATGTACGTATGCGTGTAACGCGATATCTCTTGATAAAAATATTCAATTTGCTTCAAATTTTGGATATAGGTTTATTCTGATAAGGCGCTTCCCTGATTAGTTTTGGAAGTTCATTGAATAAGTATAAAGGGGGAAAATGGAAGGTTATTTGCACTTAATTTAAATAAACGGTTTTTCATGCAGATTTATCAAAATTTCATTCAAATTTCAGATATAGGGTCATTCTGATAACGCGACTATATGATTAGTTTTGGGTGTTCAGTGGTTAAATATAAAGGGGGGGGGAGGGAAATGGGTGGTTATCCTCTTAATTTTAAGTAAATGGGTTATTCACGCATATTTAACGGATTTTCTTCAAATTTTGGAAGTATTTTCTTTTTAATAAGGTGCTTTCCTGATTTGTCTACTTTTCTTAATTTAGGTAAATGGTTTTTTTGTGCAGAATTAACCGATTTATTGCCGACGATTGGTTATGCGCTGCCCGACCATTGAAGGTACAGTTATCCATTAATCCGAACTTAGGTTCCTTCCAACTTCTTCGGAAAATCGATGCTCCGCTGTATTTTTATTTCTTTGTTAACCAGAGAAAAGTATGTCGTTTCAATGTTGATGGTTCTTTGGAAAACAATATTTTTTTATTCTGCTAACTGCTGAAAATTTGGTAAACATTAAAAAAGAATAATATTTTATAAGCTGTAAATGAGATGAGGCGATATATATTTTAAAAAGAAAAAAAGTTTAGTTACATATATTTTTTCAAAGCAGAATTTCTGCTTTTAAATTGGGGGATAATTAATAATTAGCATGTGCTGATTGTGCAATTAAATCATCACAGCTATTTTGAAAGATAATTTGCAATTTTTGCATTTCTCACACCCTTATAGAAAGTCTTAAAAAGACTGAAAAAAAATTATTTTTTGAATAAATTTAGAGCTTTCAAAATTTCATTCATATGCGAATTTTTAAGAAGAATGACGTTTATAGAAAGTAAGTCTCCATTTGTTTGGTTGATAGAATAAGTAGAAAATACATGCGTTTCGGATTTTAAAAAAATATATAAATTATTTCCCCCCTTTTTTTTCTTTTTTAAATCTAAACGAGATCTTTCTAAAAAAACTGAAGTTATATATAATATATATTATTATTATTAAAACTACATGTTATAAATAATAAAAGATAAATCCTTATTATTCGACTCTAAAATCCTTAATACCTTACTTCTGTGCCTCCCTAAATGGAAGCGAGGAGTAGGAGGTGTTACGGCTCTGCTGATTCGCCAAGTTTTAGAATTACTAAATTTGAGCTCATCTATGTGAATCTAAAAATATCGAAATATCGATTTTAGTATCGATTCTAGAATTTAGAAATCGATTCTAATAATTCTAATAATCGATGCCACTTTATACGATGTCGATTTTAATCGATTCTCAAAATTTCCAGAATCGCCCATCACTAGTTTGGTCTCTGTTAAATTATATGCTAAGAACTGTATCATGCTATTTTTATCTATAATTTAATTAGCATTTTCTTTGCCAAATCAAAAGATTCTGACAGAGAAATCAAGAACTGAGTATTTGGTACTGCCGGATTAACTTGTCGGCTAAAAAACTATCACAAAATAATAAGAATAAATGCCAATAATGTCTGATCATAAATGTCACATTTGTTGTCACTTCATATTTGTTGTGTCATCAAGTGATTTTTAAGTCAACGTTTTATTTGCATATTTTTTAATATTTTGTTAGCACATTTTTTCTGCAGTTGTTCAGATAAAAAAAAAATCAATTTGTGCAATTTGGTGAGTAGTTTGGCGATTTACATAATTTGCCGAAAATAGTTGATGGGATAACCCAATATTTTTTTGTTAGACAGGTGCAGGGGATAAATCACCAAACATTATTCTTGTCATATTTTTTCGTATTACATTAATTTTTTTTAAGTAATCTTTTCTCTCATTTTTTATGTAAAATATAAGACTTTCATTTAAAATGGAAATATTTAAAATTCGTGGTTTTTACTTATTATTTAAAACAAATTAGAAAGAAAAGAAATATTACTGTAAACCATGATACTTAATTTTACATCAAAACATTGTTTTAATTTACCATGCGGAAAATAAAAAAATGTTAACTGGTAAATTTAAATATGCTATTAGCAAGAATTGTGTTTGTCTAACATAAAAGTACCAAGAATTCTTTACGATCATGGGAACTTTTATGTAGTTTTATTAAAAAAATAATTTCGATATTTTAATCAAAAGGAAGCTTTGCATTTGAAAAAGTTGAAGATGAATACGACAGTCACATGATTTGGACTATTATAATTTAAATGAGATTATAGCGATGGAACAGTATTTGGTGATTTATACGCAGCGGTTAGCTATAATTCAAAAATGTCCAACTGACAGAAAAAAAATTAAAAGGTCAGCCTAGAACTATTCATGAGAGTCACATGATTAGGCTATTATTTAGAGAGATGATAAGAGGCAATATTGTTATGTCATAAAAAATTTTGTACTTGATGGTCTAGGATAGAAACAAGAGGCAAAAGAAACAAGACCTTAGTAAAAAAGTGCATGTCTGATTAGCTTATAAATCTATTATTTAGGAATTAAGTAAATATGCCATAAATCAATATTCAGTTAATTATTTATATATTTTTAGAGAAATACCAAACTCATGCTGCGTTCAAAGAATACATGATAATGAGACATGCTTCATTTGAATCTTTTGAAAGTCTTTTAAAAGGAAAATTAATCAATAAGCACACAAATAAACATAATTTTTTGCACAAAAAATATTTTTAGCATATTTCTATACTGATTTTAAAAGTGTTACTTCAATAAATCTTTTACTATCATGTTACATATTGAAGTACAATTTATCTTTTTCAGGTCAGATTAAGTTCTAATTTTAGGGGAAAGTTACTTTACAGTAAAATAACAAAAATTAAAGCTGTCAAAAAGTTTTACTGAAAACTAATGAACAAGTCTGGAGTTGTTTGATTTTTATTAAAATGGTAACTGTGATAGTTATGGAAAAATTTTACAGTTTTTATTTTATTACTAAATGCTAAAACAGAAGAGAAGTGATAACAGTAAATGCAACGACACATACAAGGTTTATACTCAATTTTAACAAAAAAAAGGAGAGAGAGAAGGATTTTTAGGTGGTATCTATTTAGTATGAGAGAAATGTTTTTTTAAATAATGGTTATGAGATAATCCTTTGGAAAACACATTCCACAAACAAAACATTTTCTCTTGTATCAATCATGAGATGTCTTTCTAGTTGATAATGTCTAGAAAATCCTCTAGGACACATTTCAAAAACAAGGATTTTACCCTGTATGTGTCAAGAGATGCCTTCTTAGATAAGCTTTTTTAGAAAATCCTTTAGAACATATTTTACAAACAAAAGGCTTTTCACCAGTATGAATCAAGAGATGCTTGCTTAGAGTACTACTCTGAGAAAATCTCGTGGAACATACTTCACAAGCAAAAGGTTTTTCTCCTGTATGAGTCAAGAGATGTTTTCTTAAAGCACTTTTATCAGAAAATCTTTTAAAACATATTTCACACGTATAAGGTTTTTCTCCTGTATGAATCACGAGATGTCTTCTTAAAGCACTTTTATCAGAAAATCCTTTAAAGCATATTTCACAAACAAAAGGTTTTTCTCCTGTATGTAACAAGAGATGATCTCTTAGATTTCTATTCTGAGAAAATCCTTTGGAACATGTTTCACAAATAAATGGTTTTTCTCCTGTATGCGTCAAGAGATGGGCTCTTAGATTACAATTTTGTGAAAATCCTTTATAACATATTTCACAAGCAAACGGTTTTTCTCCTGTATGTGTCAAGTAATGGCTTTTTAATTGGCTTTTTCCGGAAAATGCTTTTGAACATATTTCACAAACAAAAGGTTTTTCTCCTGTATGAATCAAGAGATGCGTGCTTAGACTACTACTCTGAGAAAATTTCTTGAAACATACTTCACAAGCAAAAGGTTTTTCTCCTGTATGTGAGAAGAAATGTTTTCTCAAAGTACTGTTATCACGAAATCCCTTCGAACATACTTCACAAACAAATGGACTATCCCCTGCATGAATGTTTTTTAGATGTCTTCTTAGGTAACTACTCTGAGAAAATGTTTTAAAACATATTTCACAAATAAAACCTTTTTCTCCTGTATCAGTGGAGGAATGTTTTTCTTTAACCCCATTTTGAGGAACAAAGTGCTGTTCACTGGAGCATAAATTTTCTTCTGCAGTCGATGACATTTTTGCACATGACAAAGTTTTCTTTTAGATGATAACAGAAACTTCTTCAAACAATCAGTATTTATCAGATTGTTATCATTTTAATCCAAGGAAATGAGTTATTCAGCTTAAGCAAAACAGTTATATATGCATTTGAATCTAAAAACAAAATGAAAAGTATTAAATCAGACATTTTTAAACAAACTGCACTAAATTTTAACTCTGAATTAAGCAGCCGATTTTACAAATTTCATTTCCTTGATGATAATTTAATGCAAGAATTTTGTGCTATTTAAGGAACAGCACAAAATTCATGCATTAAATTATCCCATTATACATTTTTAGACGTATGACTTGACCAGAGTGAAGATACACCCCCACAAACACTCGACTTAAGGCCTTAAGCTGGTTTCGTCGTGGCCAAAAGGAGTTAAGGCCATTTGTACAAAAACAATGCTGTACCGCAAGTGAGCCGCTGCTAATTGCGGCAGCTATCGCCGAGCCGTTAACGGCTCGGCAATGACAGAACTGTTGCATTTACTTTGCCGGTAAACTCTTAGAGGTCGGTTTCGGACAAAAAGGTAATGGCCCTCCAACATCTAGAAAGCAGAGGGCTAATATAAACTGACCAGCATTTTTATTTTAAGAGAGAAAAGGTATAAAAATTTTAAAATAAAAATAAGAGAGAAAATGTATAATTTCATTTCTTTCAAAAATTACTTTATATCTGGGTTTTAATAAGCATATGCATAATTTACGAGATTTATATTTAAAACAATAAAATAGATGACATATTTTATTTAGTTTGAAAATATTTTTACATATAAAATGAATTGTCCCCAAAATATATACAGAATTCCAAGTTTTTTCTTCACCGGCACACTTTTACATTCATTATTCATAAAAAATAGTTAAAAAAATGAATAAATATTTAAAATATAGTAAAATAATTTAAAATAAATATTAAAACAGAAAAATGCCTTAGATTGGGCCTAAAACAGTCCACGTTCAGTTCCCCCTCCCCATTAATTAGTAATACAAAACATTTTTTTTTTTATTTAGGAAAGATCATTCTAAAAAATAAAAAATAATGTTATCAAAAAAAAAAAAAAAAAAAAAAAAAAAAAAAAAAAAAAGAAAGAAAGAAAGAAAGAAAGAATGTATTTTGATTTATTCGCATCTGCAAGCGCGGAGACAAGGGAGAGATTATGGTGCTAATAATTCTTCCTATATAGGAGGAATAATTTAATTTACAGAAGATAATTTAAAAATTATCTTCTCTGTAAATTAAGTATTAAAATGTATATATCTATGTTTTTTTATAAACTCTCTGGAATGAAATACACTTGTAAATATTTTCCTTAATATACAAAGCACAATATGTCACACTGGATACACTAACAAAAAATTTTATTTTAAAGAAAAAACCCTTTAAACGTTGAACGAATTCCAATTTGAAGAAACATCTAATAACAGCATCTATTTAAATTCATATTTGTTCATAAACGAATGAAATTGCAGGAGCTGATAGTAAGAAACTGTGTAATCGAAAAATAGTTTATATTTTTTGGTGAAAAAAAAAAAACAGCAAATATTGTTTAACTGGACATTTTCAATCTATGTTCTGAAGATGATACTGTGAGACAGAAGGAAAAACGGTTGTCACGTGACCACAACCGCTTACTATCAAATAATTTATTAATTTATAAGAAAATAGAAAACTTAAATCGCTCTAGTTATCAGACTAGCCAGCTTAATGCCTTTTCCCTTTTAAAATTACTCAAAAATTGCATAAATGTTTAGCGTTGTTGAACAGGGAATTTGGCAGTCATCTAAAAGCTGAACGAAATCTTTTTGTAAAAACAAAACACTATTAAAAGTTATTTATATAAATATAGATTATATCTTTAAATATTTTATAAGATATAATTCATATTTACAGTAAAATCTAAGACATCTCTTAGACAGATTTATAGTTAATAGACAGTTATATAGTTATAGGTACCTTTAACTATATAACTATAAAAAATATTATATCAATATATGTAATTGAGTGTGTGTGTGAATGCATTTTACACCCATCCCCCCCTAAAGCTACGTCCCTGCGAATCGACAAAGGAAGGGAAAGTTTATCTCCCCCAATCTTCAGTCATAAAGCTGTCAACTGATTTCGAGTTTGATTTCTTTCTTGAAGGTCAGATTCAGTGCACTGAAAGAGCAATTTATACATCAAAGCGCCGACCCGAAACATAAAAAATAGCGAAGCCTGACCACAAGAAGTTAGTGCTATGTGTCCGGTCCTTTACACGTGAGCGAGGGAACGAATGAGAAAGGGTTTGTTTCGAAGGGATCTTTTCACGGACGCGACCAGTGACATTCAGGGGTCAAAATTTTTGCTGTATCATTCATGGCATGAAATCACTTCGTGAATGTTGACTGGATTGTGAGGACTCTGTATCAAAGTTTTACACGATTATTAAAAATTTCGCAGTGGGATTACACTAAAATATTGTAAGTCTGAATATTTTCTTTGCCTATTCATTAAGTTTAATTTGAAATATTTCTGTACTATTTTAATGCATTTTTATAATAGAATTATAAAAAATAAGTATATAAAGTTAAAAAGTCGTCATTTTATGAATTTATACGACGCAAAATGTAAGAATTCGCAAATTCACTCGAATTTTTTAAAGGTATATTTGTTTGGTAGGATAATTGTTTTTTTTATTATTACTCTTTGAAAATTTTCATTCAGTTGTATCATTATATGGATTTTATTATTTTCCCCCCCAACTGTTGAAGTTTTAATTAGTAATTTTAAAGAAAGTAACTAGTTTTAAACATTGCGACTTATTTATATCACTATCGTAATTCTTCTAGATTATTTTAAATAAATTCATTCAATGTTATAATTATTTTTTTTAATGCGACTTGGAAAGAAAAAGATTTTTTTTTATCCATTCTGATATAGGATTGTAATTTTTCCTTATGGAAAATGTCATTAAATTAAACAACTGAGTAATTTTAACCTCCTGACTGCCGCCGGCTGATTTTTTCACACAATAAGCTGCAGGTTTCACTGCAACATAAGCAATATTTAAATTAGTAAAATTCCACAAATAAAACCCAGTTCTGAAAAATTAAGTTAGGATTGATGCTATCAAAGATTTTACACCGATACTAATAACGTATTTTGCATCAGGTTGGAAAAAACATCTTTCTTTTATATTTTTAATAAATTACAGAGAAAACAACATTACAATATTACCCTTTGGCTGGGCAGTCAGGGGGTTAATACAATATAAGGAAAATTAGAGTGAAGAAAAACTCATTAAAATAACCAAGATATTTTGAAAAAAAAATCTAAAATTATTTTTCAGAAGAAATGTTAGAATGCATTGCGTAAACTCTTCTTTAAATTATTATTATTATTTGGAAATTTGATTAATCAACTTTGAGAAATCTAATGGTTTTCGATGGTAAACAAAATAAAACGGAAAGGGATTTTTTAAAAAATGTCATTAAGGACATATGTAAACATAAAATAGCATTTTTATATTATTTATTATTATTATTTTATTAATAATACTTGTGTGAAAATTTGTATTTATAAAATGAAGATGGTTCAGAAATATTTCACTTATTTCTTTATGATTTAATTAGACTTTAATGAATGGGCAAAAGTAATAAAATAATGACAACAAAATTCTCAATAAGTTTTGAAAAAAAAAAAGAAAAGAAAAGAAAAGAAAAAAAGAAAGAAAAGCACATCTAATAAAACATACATAACTAAGTTTAATATTACACATATTATTTAGGCATAAATTCAAAATCGATTCTATAAAGAATATTTATTGATAGACTGTTTAAAAGATAAATGCTTTTGCTTGAAAAATACTATATATTAATAATCATTTAGGTTAACTTAAAAATTACTAATTCACTTATCTTGAACTTTTTCAAAAAATTTTAAAAGAATGCTTGGCATAGCGAATTAATTAATTAGTTTATTTTTTTCAATTAATAACTTTAATTGTATATGACATGAAATGATTTAAAAACCATATTATTATTTTTTTAAATGTATAATTGAATAAATAAACAAATTAATAAATTTATTATGCCAAGTGTTGTGATTTGAAAATTTTTGCAAAAGTTCAAGGTAAGTAAATTTATATGCTTTTTAAGTGTATCGAATGTAATTTTTTAAAACATATAATTAAATAATAAACAAATAAATTCATTTTCAACTTATATGTTTTGGAAACTTTTGAAAAATTTTAAGATAAAAATTTGTAAATGTATAACTTTTTTGAAAAGTATACATAAAGATTATTAGTACATTTGTTTTACATGCAAAGACAGTTTATCATTTGAATAATTTTCCAGCAAATATTTTTTATCGAACAAATTTTGAATTTATGCTTAAATATTAATTCTTACAAACACAAATGGCTGGGTGAGGGTGATCTCCTGGCCAGCCTTTATTTTTAATGGCCTTTAAAAGAATAATTGTGGCCAGTTTGTGGCTGTCTGATATTTTTGATAAAAACGTTTATGGCACATTTGTGGGCCTCATCTTGTGGCCGCATTCTGGCCGGCGTGACAGTCTTTTGACGGAGCCGTTACGGCCAAAGATGGCGGGCCGTTATCAAACACTTTGGGCCACCGCTAACGACGCCTCTAGTGGCCCATCAGTTATGTGTTTGTTGTGTCTATAAGTCGAAATATTGACTGTGATTCACATATACATCTTTTGCTGGAGTTTTTGTTATACGATCTTGTATATACACAACATTATCACTTTAGAAAGTTGGGGGGAAAGGGAGGGGTCTGTCACTTGACATTGTGAGATATCTGTAGGAGGAGATTGAGATTTTTCTTTTGATATCAATATAATTTTTGATGCAACCAAATTTGCGATGTGACACACAAAAACTTTTAAAAGTTACGAATTTGAGAGTGGAAATTTCAGAACTGTTTTTGAAGTAACAACTACTGAACTGTTAGGCAAGTTCTTTCAAAGTTCACAAATTTTTGAACATTTTTCATGCATGCATTAAATATCATTTGGAATTTCTAGAAAACATTACCAGCCCGCAAAATGCAACATACAATAAAAAATTGTTTGGACAAAATTTATAGAACTAAAAAAAAAGTCAATTCCTGTTACTGCAGTGTATTTTCATAACATTTGTTTCTATAGAATTAAAAAATAGATACAAGGGAAGAAAGTTTAATATAGAATTGAACCTACATCAGAGTCATTTGGAAAATTGCAATATAAGCTAGTAAAAAAGGTTTACAGCATATCTCTATATTTTGTGGTTTTCGAAGATTACCTAAAAATTTACTCATCAGTGGTGAATAAAAGGATGCATTTCCCCAATCTTGGGTACATATACTTTTATCAGCAGGTTCTATCCATTTTGTACAATCATAATATAGTGTTACGTATCATTTTTATTGTAATCTTCATTTGTACAAGACATGAAATTTATGCAAGGAATATGTTTATTTGCGAAATCATAAAGATGGCAGGGATTAATTATGTGATTCGCGTAAGATCTTTTAATGCTCACTTTTGTAGTAAGTCATTTGACAGTTCCTCCAAGACCATGAACAGGAATTTTTCCCATGTGATGTGGCAAAAATGCTACTCGGTATCAATACCAAAATCAGTTTTGTGCATGCATATGTTTAATAAGTTCTTTCTATTTTTATATTGAACAGCACATCTATCCGAAAAATAAAACATTTTGTTGATTTTGAGATTTTTCGTTAATGTTGCAATAAGATGGGTTTGGAACAAATTAAAGGCCGCGTTGTGCTGCAAATATTCTGAAATGATTACATAATTGAGATGCTCAAGAATGTTGCAATCTGTCTTATCTATGCTCCTTTTATAGTAAATATGCTATAAAATGATAAATAGTAGCCTGGGTCCAATGATAGGACTGTATCTCATCTTCTAAGACAAAAGCATAATTTTCACAAAAATAGGAAGTTAATATTTTTCCTTGTTTTAAATTAGAATTTTAAGTAAATAAAAACTGAAAAATCTTAATAAAACACTGTTATTCTTCATTTTTATTTAAAAAATGTTTTAATGATGTTTTAAGATGTTACAGTCATTCTTTCACACCAGTATTAACTTATAGTATTCTTTTAAGTAGAGTAGGATTAGTAGAGTAGTAGTTTCTCTAAGAGTAGAAATGTACAACTCCTTGTTTCCAAGGAGCCAATTACTTGAATATTTTCAATAAACCACTTTCACTCAAAATTAATAGCTCAAAATCCCATCATTCCTCCATCTTGAAATTTTGTATATTTGTAGCCAAAAAGTGAAAAATTAATAAAATTAAAAAAAATAATAAAAAGAATGTCTATAAAAATTTTAAATTCAAAAATTTTGAAAAATTGTATTTTACTCGAAATAGTTAGCGTTGCATAATTTATTAAAAGCCACATAAGAGCTTTCAAATAAGATATAACTGAACTTTCTAGCCCAATTTGTTAATGAATTCTAGAGGATTTTGTGATGGAGAATTCAATTATATTTGACACTTTTGGCCATATTCAAAATTCTGTTTAAAAAAAAGAAACTAAGAAAAAAAAATTAAAAATTAGATTTTTTTAATATATTTTATGGATACAAGCTATAACACAAAAATCGCAGAAATCTGAGATGTCAAGATCCCAAATTTAATTTTTTTTTTCATTATTTCGACATGGAATGACCTAATATAAATAAACCTTCCACCTTTTCCTCTTATCTGAGGTTGAACCAGAACTCGATGCTGCACCCTCAAACAGTTTCATTTCTATCTTCTTCACTTGAGCTATCTGTAGAAGACTAAAATATTGAAATCGCCATTTTTTTCTTCTGTGAACAGTTCATTTTTTCTAATCTTTTCTTTAAAAGATTTTATTTTTTGTCAGCAATCGAAGCTTTCCAGAAAATATTTATTTTTACACAGATCATCGATCCTAGCCTGCCATCCTTTGGCTGTTCAGACTCTTTCCAAACTCGCTGTAGCTTTCAAAATTAAACAGAGGTAAAAAGTCCATGACCGCACTACAATAAGGGATTGCTCAAATGATTTTTTTAATAAAATATTAAAAATAAAGCTTCCGACAAAGGTTTTTTTTATCCTAAAAAAGAGAAATGGAATAATATAATTGATTTTATATTTCGAAATAAGAGATTGACAAATAAACAATACAGCTGAGTTCTTTTTAGGAAAATAATTAATATATTATGGCGAATTAAGTAAAATGGGAACTTCAGCTGATAATTAAATATTAGCATACTACTCAGATATAAATAAAAGTATATTTTTATAAGAATTTGGAGAGAAATCGAAACGAGAAAGTCCTTCCGGCAGTACCGGGAGGAAGAGGTAGCTTTCATATAATTAATTTAGTTATTTATTTTAAATTAAGTCATATTATTCAAACATACGAAGCTCAATTTAGTGGAATCCGATTATACAAGATTCAATACTAGTTTTTGTCAATACTGAATATTAATGGGAATTTTTAGAAATTAATCATCTTTTATTCAAGCTGGATTTTTTTTAAGTGATTTATAAGCTTGCCAAATTCCACGATATCATGAAGTGTATGCCATTTTAAAACATGATGGATAAAATAAACCTATAAGCTTGGTCGAAATCTTAATTCTTGTGCACATGCACACTCACATCGAATTCGATTAATATATACGAGTGCTGTAGCGGGCAAATTGATTTTTTAAAAAATGTCACCCACATGAGAAATTTAAATTGCTATATCTTAGGCGTTTTTTAAGATAAAGACAAACAAAACATACTCCGGAATTCATGTATTAAGATCAAACATTCAGAAAGAATTTTTTTTTTCAATTCCTAATTTTTTGTTTGTACTTCATTATACATTTAAAAGATTTTTGATAAACTCAAATGGCCACCTTGAAACAAGATGGCGGATGAAGTTGAGCTGTGAATTCGGTCAAGACATTGGTATGTGCTATGTACACACAGAGATATATTCAAATCAGTTTATAAATATACGTATAATCACGTGACAAATTCCAGACCATTTCAAAATGTCAACCACACTGGAAATTGAAAGTGCTATAACTCAACCATTTTTAAAGATATAAATGAAGCAAAAAGTGTCCTGGAATCTTTGCATCAGGGTCAAGCACAGAAAAGAAAAATCTTTTTCAATTTCTTATTTTTTGTACCTAATTTTAAAATTTAAATTTAAAAAAATGAATATTCTGCTTTTTTAAATAAGATAGCGGATGGAACTGGCCAACGAACTCTGTCAAGGCATCGGTATGTACTATGTACATACCCAATTACATCTAAAATCGGTTTATAAATGCGCGTATAATCACATGGCGAAAATCAGATCATTTCAAAATATAATCAACACTAGAATTTAAAAGCGCTATAACTCAGCCATTTTTTAAGATACAAACAAAACAAAAAATGGTCTGGAATCTTCGTATCAAAGTCAAATGCATAAAATAAAAATCTTTTTTCAATTTTTCACTTTTTTTACCTAATTTTAAATTAATTTTTTTTTCTAAAAATTTAAATGGCCGCCATTTTTAAACAAGGCGGCGGATGGAACTGGCTAACGAACTAGGTAAAGGTCTCAATATGTACTATGTGCACACAAAGTTAAATCCAAATCTGTTCATAAATACGCGTGTTATCACATGACAAAAATCAGATCATTTGAAAATGTCAGCCAAACTAGAAATTTAAAGTGCTATAATTCAGCCTTTTTATAAGATATAGATTAAACTAAAAGTGTTTTGGAATCTTTCTTTTAAGTTCTAACACATAAAAGAAAAATATTTTTCAACTTTTAAATTTTTCGCATTAAATTTTAAATTAAAAAAATTAAATGGCTGCCATTTTGAAACAAGATGGCAGATGATGCTGGCCAACGTACTCGGTCGATATATTTGTATGTACTATGTACATACCAAGTTTCATTCACATTGGTTCATAAATACGATAGTTATAGCATGAGAAAATTCATACATGACATATATATATGTCAACATTTGAATGGAGGGCGGTTTTGGGGTCTGGGGGTCATGATCAGTGAAAAAATACCAAAATTTTCTGGAAGTGCTTTCCTCCAGACAGCTGCAAATAGGTAGTGTACTAAATTAAAAAGAAAAACTAAATTAAAAAGAAATAGCAAGTAGACTGTAAATTTAATGGAATGTTTATTTTTCTAGAGTCGCCGCTTGTTGCAGCATTCAGAGCTTGTTGCTAAGAGACCGTTTCTCTCAATCCACTGCGTCACACAACACATGAGCAGGGTTACACTAAATTGCCGATTGGGGTATAATTGGCGTGGGCTGTGTTTGTCGCCAAGGCGATGTTACAATGTTACAATACAGGAGCGGAACATCCCGCCCGGCGTTGAAATATTTTTATATTTCAAGATACATATGCAATACAAATAATAACACAACATGATACAAATTATAAGCAAAATAAATAAATAAATAAATAAACACAAATAATACATAAAAAATTAATACATGAAAAATTAATACATAATAAAGCACATTTAAGGTTTAGGATCTATGATGTTGTCCTCAATGGGTAATATACTTATTTTTGAAATAGGTCGTTTAAAATTACCTAAGCGGTACGAACTTCAACTACCCTGACTATCCCGTCCGCGCCTGGGAAAACCTTATTAATGCGGCCTAGTGACCAAGTGCAAATGGGTAGTTGAGAGTCCTTAAGCAAAACTAGCATTCCTGGCAGAATATTAGGCTTTTTAAATAGCCACTTGTTTCTCTCTTGTAACTGGCTCAGATAATTATTCTGCCAACGTTTCCATATTAACTGCGTTAATTTTTGAGTCCTTTGCCATTTATTTAGCAAATTATCTTTGACCTTACTTAAATTGGGTTCTGGAATTAAATTAAGAGGCTTTCCTATGAGGAAGTGACCAGGAGTCAACACCTGAAGATCGTCAGGATCTGTTGACAAAGGACAAAGTGATCGCGAATTTAAAATAGCCTCTATCTGTGTGATAACTATCAGGAATTCCTCGATCGTGAGATGAGCTGAGCCCACAGCTCTTTTTAAGTGGTATTTGAAAGATTTGACTCCTGCCTCCCAAAGGCCACCAAAATTTGGCGCCCTAGGAGGGGAGAACTTCCAGTTAATACCTTCAGAAGCTAAAAGTTCGGAACTTCATCACTCGTAACAAGTCTGCGTAAACGTTTTAGTTCTGCTGAAGCCCCAACGAAATTTGTAGCATTGTCGCTAAAGATTACAGAGCTTTTCCCACGACGAGCGAAGAATCTTTTTAGAGTTGCTATTATAGCCTCGGATGTCAAATCTGAGACAAAATTCAAGTGCACAGCTTTAGTGACAATACATACAAATATGGCAACATAGATTTTCTGAAAAGTACCCTTTCTTTGCCCTTTATATTTTATTTCAAAAAGCCCACTTAAATCTAATCCCACATTTGAAAATGGGG
Organism: Maratus speculifer; assembly: GCA_964019185.1. NCBI lineage: Eukaryota > Metazoa > Arthropoda > Arachnida > Araneae > Salticidae > Maratus > Maratus speculifer. Next base: position 28,649,500 of record OZ025302.1, read on the forward strand.
AACTGGGCACTATTCTTTCAGGAGGGAGATCCCCCATCATTTGACTAGCCGTTATAGGTTTAATTTTAAAGCATTGTAAACACTCATGTACAATTTTGCGCGCAATATTTCTGCCACCAAGCGGCTAATATTTTTGACGCACAGTGTTCAAAAGAGCTTGGGGTCCTACATGAAAATCTCGTTTATGATAATATTGAAAGATTAATTTCGTCAAGCGACAGCTCGCCGGAAGTATAATGGGGTGTTTATGGTCAAAATTCAAATTTGATTTTGCTAGTCTTCCTCCCACCCTCAATAAGCTATCTCCATCTAAAAAGGGATTTAAGAATTTTAACTTACTTGCGCGATGAACCGAAGATCCCGCTTGGAGGGCCGAAATTTCATGTTTGAAATACTTTACCTGTTCATTTTTTATTAAATAAACCTCGGCTCTCTTTAATTCCTCCAGCAACAGAGGGCCGGTTGCAGATGTTACTTTTTCACGTTTATGTATGAATTTGAAAATATAAGCTAAAATTCTAATTAATATTTGGAAATTATTGCTAAGATTAATTAAATTATCACACAAATTAGAGTCAGTATGAATAGCGAATGTCAAGTTGCAGGGAGCTTTAAGCTCACTAGAATAATGTTCATCTTTAATGTCACTTATATTAGAGTCAGTTTTTGCTATTGTTCCTTCAAGAATTGAAAGAGGCGGGCCATGCCACCACAACTGGTTAGAAGACAGGTTTTCCACACTTGCACCTCTTGATATCAAGTCAGCTGGATTGTGTTCTGACGGAATATGAAACCATGGAAAGTTCTTAGTTTGTTCCTTAATTTGCACAACGCGGTTTCCCACAAACGTTTTCAGGAGATGAGGAGCAGTGTCTATCCAAGCTAAAGCAATAGTTGAATCAGAAAACAAATTGACTGAAGCTACTTGTTTGTCTAATGAATTTAAGACCTTGTTAGTGAGTTTAGCCAGAAGAAGACATGCTGACAGTTCGAGACGTGGCACTGTTATTACTTTGGTTGGACACACGCGGGATTTACTACATAATAAGTGACTGATGGTTTCACTAGAATTAGATGTTTGCATGTATATCACTGCGCCATAAGCCTTGGAAGACGCATCTGCCAAACCATTTAGCACCACTGATTGGTTCACAGCTAGGAAGCATCTTGGTACTTCAATGGATTCCAGTTCTTTAAGACTTTCGAGGAAGGTTTCCCATTGTTTGGCAACGTGAGAGGGCAGCTTCTCATTCCACTCTATTTTAAGAAGCCATAGCTCCTGCATGAATATTTTTGCTTTAGCAATCACTGGCCCTAAGAGACCGAGAGGATCATAAATGCGGGCAATTTACATTTCTTTTTGTAAAATCACTTTTTTTGTTAATATTAACTTTATACCTAAAGGTATCATTGAAACTGTTTCACAACATCTCTAATGTTTTAACAGTTATTTCTTCAGAATTTCTGTCCAGGGGAAACATGTGATTGTCAGTAGATTGGACCTCATTGGTGCACCATTTGTGTAAAACCATCCCTCCCTTTAGAAGGAGTTCTGTTAATTGCGATTTTATTAATCTGAATTCTTCTAAATTGGATGAGCCCGATAGGCAATTTATTTATTCCACTTACAGGAATATTTATTTTCTCTTTTTTCAAGCCTAATATTTGTGCTGCTTTAAATGTACAAAAACAATTCTGCGATACGGAATAAAATATTGCCCTGAAAGGAATTTTGATGCCATTTACATCTGTCAAATAAATTATTGCAGTGCTAATTAAAACAGATTTATTATTATCATTTTCATACGAAAAAAATGAATGAGCAGTAGTTTCGTTTTGAGATAAATCTTCCGAAACAAAATTGCTATTTATTGTTTCATGTATTGGGAGATTGTTTATAGGATTGTTTACTGGTGTTGTATAATTATGTAATGATGAATGATGGCTTGCGCTCTTGCAAACATGACAAGTGCTTTTTGAATTACAATAATTAATGAAGTGGGCTGAACTTAAACAATTGAAGCAAAGTTTATTTTTCTTAACAAGGTTAATTCGCTCACTTAACTTCATGTTTTTATATTTAACACAATGATATAAGGGGTGGTTTTCGGTTTTACAAATTACGCAACATTTACTTTGAGGTTTGTTTGTTTTTATGAATAAGGATTTTGCAGTATATTTAGAGAATACGTTAGAACTTATACTATTTAAGATTTGACATCTTCGCTCAAGAAATTCTAAAAATTCATCAAAATTAGGCACTTTATTATCCTTTAATGTTAGTTCGTATTGTTTACGAGTTTCGTTATCTAGTTTACTTAGAATAATATTCAGCAAAATTGCGTTCGAGAAATTATCTCTATCATACTTTAAGATCTTTAGAGCCCTTAAATTCTTCTTTACGCTATCTAATAAAATGCGCAGATCCTTAGCGGATTCTTGTTTAATTACACAAAGATTTAAAATATTCTTTATATGACAATCTACCATAACTCTTTTATTCTCGTATCTTTGTTCTAACGCATTGAAAAGTGAAACATAATTTTCATCTGGTGTAAGTAAACTTCTCGCTTCACCAGTCAAAGCAGAACGCAAATAAAATAATTTTTCATTATCTTTTAAATTTGAATTATCATTAATAAGCTCATTAAAAGTACTTTTAAATACGGACCATTCTTCAATTCTGCCACTAAAAACCGGCAATATGAACCTTGGTAGCTTAATGCTAGACGTTTTAGCTTGGTCCTGTTCAATAGATTTTTTATTTGAATCAGTATTTTCATAATAAGCATTAATAGAGGATTTTAAGCTTACCTCTAGTTTTAGAATATCCTCGTCCAGTTGACTGAGTGTTTTTTCAGTTTCTTCCAAATTTTCTTCCTCTATTATTCTATAATACTCTAGTTTAAGAGCTTCAAACTTTTCTTCTGTTTTCGACAGTAAGTCCAGATGGGCTTTCCACTCGGATAAATTGAAGGTTTTTCCATCCGTAGCGTTAAATATCCTGGTGACTTGGGCCTTGATATTCCCTCGCCTTCTGTTCAACGCTTTTATTTCAGTTTCCGACATTATTCATCTTGTTGACGAAATTCGATAAATTCAATTATTTAACTCAATAGGCTGGCTCGATCATACCTCCGGGTCGCTAGCAGGGCCCGCTTATGAATTAGAAGTAGGGGAAGCCCGGCGTCCAATTGGGGGCCCCCTATTAATCAACTATTTTTTTAAACTTATTTATTTAATAATCTATTTTTCACATGCTTAGATGATATGAAATTTTGCTATCAAAATTTCGATAAATAACATTTTTAATATTAAACTCAAACGATTATATGTTTATTATACATATGAAAAAGTATTTTATTAGATACATAATTAAATATAACAAATTAATTTTGTAAGAAACAAATATGAAACTATAATTAAGAATATTTCAACTTCAAAATATCTTTTTATGATTTTCAAATTACAACATAATAAGAAAAACAAAATCCTTATGCAAAAAAATCCATTATTTTTTTTATCATGAATTTTTTTTCATCTAAAAGTTAAGTTTGAAAAGTAAATTTTGGGGCCCTTTTAAAAATCAATGGGTAAGCACGGGCTTCACGGGCCTATTCGGTAAACAGGCCCTGGTCGCTAGGACCAAAATGTACGGAGGTGTACTAAATTAAAAAGAAATAGCAAGTAGACTTTAAATTTAATGGAATGTTTATTTTTCTAGAGTCGCCGCTTGTTGCAGCATTCAGAGCTTGTTGCTAAAAGACCGTTTCTCTCAATCCACTGCGTCACACAACACGTGAGCAGGGCTACACTAAATTGCCGATTGGCGTATAATTGACGTGGGCTGTGTTTGTCGCCAAGGCGATGTTACAATGTTACAATACAGGAGCGGAACAGGTAGCTTTTTAGTTTTTGCAATGAAAGCTACCTAAAAATGGCGAATTTTTTTTAAAATTATTATTACATATATATAATAAAAATTAAAGAAAAAAAATGTTTTAACATCCTTAAAATAAATCCTGATAATTTGAGAAAATGAGTTATTAAAAATTTATGGTGCAACAATTAAATACTTTTTTTTATTGTTCACCCAAAACACTACTAATTCGATCTTCAAGCCATGAGTCTCATTCATTTTCAAAACGGAAGCATGTATTTGTGTAAATAAGGAAAATATCCTCTGAGAAAGAGCCTGATTAAAGGCTTGAAAGTACTAAGATGTTTTAAATAAAATTAACCATTAACATCTATATTCGATTATTTTAACCTGAACATTTTAAAGTTCATATTATATATTTTGTGTTAAAATCAAGGCGAAAATTTCATTCTGTGATATATTTTATTTTTATTTATTGCAATCAATACAAAAAAAGTAAAAAAGGCCTTTATACAAATCATAGTCAGCTATACTATAGAATATATATATTAAAATTGAAATGCAAATTTGGTATTTTTATAAATTTCTTTTGTAGAGTTAGCATTATTGAATGGGTCTTTGTGTGATTGAAGCAAGCGTTATTTTAAAATTTAGATCAGTTAGGCTAGGACAGGCTTAGGAATGCAGTATGGAACCATTTATCCAGAAACCAGTTAACCGGAAAACCATTAACTGGAAAACCAGTTATCTGGAATGATGCTTCTAATAGACTGATGTTAGAATCTTTTTAGAAAAAAGTGTCATACACAATCAGTTTGACATATACATTGCTTGAAACAATTGTATAGTTTGATAACAGCATCTAGTATTTGAAATAGAAGCATATAATCATGTTATAGATTAATAAATAATATTATAGATGTTTTCATTTTTATGCTGAGAGAAAGAAGAATTTTTGTTCCCAAAGAATTCCAAAGGAATTATCTTCTTTCAAACTTTAACAATTGATCTTACTTGCATCATATTCTTGGTTCAAGTAATCTAATAATCAATTTAAAATTAGAAATAATACCACAACTACATATGTTTCACAAAACTTATCAAATGGATGCTGCTTTAATGCCCAGCCAGTTAACGGGAAAAACCAGTTATCCGGAATACATCTGACCCCAAACATTCAGGATAAATGGTCCCGTATTGTATATGCTTATTCTTTAGCCAAAATATAAGGACTTTAAAAATTATTCGATTATCTTTCTGAAAGGGAAAAATAAAGGAAAGACAACTTATATGTAATAAAACATAAATATATCTTTTATGGATGTGGATTTTAATGGAATAATTTGCTAAACGTTTGTAAATAAATTATAATTTTCGATTAAATGAGTCAAAAGAAACAGGGTTGGCGAGTTTTTGCCGAAGGTGGAAAAAACCGCGGAAAAAACCTGGTAAAAACCGTCCTGGCAAAAATAGGTTTTTGCCAAAAAGGTGGCAAAAATAGACTGTCCATTTAATTTTTTCCCCAGAAAGAGGAAAAATATTTCACAAAAGAAAAAATAAACTGCATACTTAATTGAAGAATCAATATTATTCTAAATTTATTTTAACTTTTAAGTTAAATAAGTATAATTATGCACTTTATGAAAGAATACTAACTTTTATAACAAGATTATAAATGAAATAAATTCCAATTTTATATAAATGAATAGAAACTTCTTTATTCATGTTTATACAATTATTAATAATTTACATAATAGAACTGTTGAGAATGAGTAAAGCACTTATGTTTATAGTTTATAAATGTTAGAAACTCGAAGAAACAGTTATAGTAACCTAAATTTAATTTAACATAAAATTATATTTAAAGCAAAAAACTATTAAATTTCAAATTTTTCAGCAATATCTTCCTCACAACATAAATTTTGCTGTTTTAGCATGGCATAGGAGTAAACAAGTTTTGAAAGAGTATTTATTTTGAATCTTAGTTTGCACAAATGAAAAATTTGAAAACAATCTTTCAATAGCAGCACTACTTGCTGGCATATTTGAAGGTGTGCTACTAATGAACAGAAGTTGCACAAGCTTATTCAATACTTCTCCACCAATTACATGCACTGACACTATTAATCACTTCTGTAAAATATGAGCTAGGAAAGGGTTTTTCTTTGAGCTTAAAATTAATAATATAAGATATAAAATCAGGATTGATTTTAGATAACCATGCTTTACAGCTTTCTTTTTGTCCATAATTTAGAAGTTCATCTATGTACTTTCGATGTAACAAATACGCTACAAGATGACATGGTAAAATCACTTGTTCAAATATCTTTTTTAGTTTTGAAAAATGTGGTTTTAACTCTTCATTTTTCAAAAGATTTAGCCTTACATGACAAGCATCTGCTATGGTGGGGGAAGGGGGAACATAATACAAAAAGATAGAGACAACAGGCTACTTACTGAAAGTAAATCTAAACAATTTAAGATTTTGTTCCTTTCTTGGAGAGTAAAAGTGACAGAAAAAAAATCTAGTTTCCTAATAAGCCATAACAGTTTTTTCAATATATAATTTTCAATTTAATTTACTTATTTTATCCCCTTTAAAGAACCTAAAATTTTCTTAAACATATCCCTGACTTAAGAAAAAAAATTAGGTATGTAATTTTTTATTTTGTTCTTAAATTCTTAAGTAAGAGTGAATCCCACCTTTTTTTAAAGATTTAAATTATTTAATATTAATTAATTAGCAAATTAAATTAAAATATTAAATAGTACACTGTTAAATTTAATTGTTTATACCATTATTATTCTTATTAGCATACAGATTTTATTACACATTAAAGACAAATAGGTTTTTTCCATTTTTGCCGTTTTTTTCCCTGGTTTTTTCCAGTTTTTGCCACTGTCCTGGCAAAAATACCTTTTTGTCGGCAAAAATGCCAACCCTGAAAAGAAACAAATTTTTAAATTTTAAATTAGTGGAGTCAAATTTAATAATGAATTGCATAGTAGTTATCTTTTAATATAGAGTGTGTACAGTACAAATTTTTAATATTTATGAAAAGAAACATTTAAACTAATTCATTACAAACTGTATAAAATATGATGGAAAAAAGATATTATAGAAAAATTAAATGCCAATGTACTTATTTGTGCATTTATCTATTCATTTTCAATGTCACTACCATTGTTATTTTCTTTCTGCCTCCCTCCCCCCTTTGTTGAGTGCAGATGACCAAAAATTTGATTCTAGTATATTTTTAGAATCAATGACTCTTTCATTTTGATGTAGAATGCAATAAAAAAAAATCTTTTGTGAAATTAATCTTTAAAAGTAAGAAAGAAAAGTAATAATATTGGTAAAACTGTCTTTATTTGAAATCAATAATGCTTCTTTAAAATTTTTATCTTTATAATTACATTACATTCCTAGTAAAACTTTCAGAAATAAACAACTATTTACATCATTTCAAAAATGCATTTGTAATCAAATTTTCTTCTTGGAATATTGTGAGCTCGGGAGAGGAATTTTTTTATATTTTTTCCTACAAATAGCAAACAACATATAACTAATAGTCAGAGGCATAATTTCACACCTACTTCCCTTCAAGACTCCCTGGAAAGTAAATTCATATCATCTTTCATCCTAATCTGTTTTAAGGTGTCTCCCTTTTAAAGGCGGGGTTAACAGAATTTTTGTCTATTTTAAATCAAAGTGTTTCAACATTTTTATGTATGTACCATAGATAAAAAAAATTTTAATCAAAATAATATAAAAAAAATTCAGAAAGCTAAATAATTAAACTATGCATGCCTTTTTACCAAATTTTAAAACGTCAAACAGAGATTTTGTAATAAGACACTAAAAGTGAATTTTAAAGAAGAGAAAATAAAGCAATTGTATTGCCTTAAATTAAAAAAAAAATAAGTAAAATTTATAATGGGGTGCATAATTTAAACATACAGGTTTTCAAAACTACAAAAATTATCAAATTTGAGCAAAATGAAAATTAATGAAAGCTATAAATTTCTTCCATTGAAATAACATTAGCCGTTTTATCTCTGAGCGTTACTGAAGGAGGTCCTTAACAATCTCAATGTATATGGCAGATTTGAAGATGATTGGTGCATAATTGAGACTTTTATCATGCGTACAAAATTTAATACATACATACACAATAAACATTTAAGATGGGGGTGGTTTTGGATTCTTAGGGTCATATAATGAAAAATTACGAAGAAATATTTTAAAAGGTACTATGGGAAGATTGCAATAGGGAACGTTTCTTACAAAATCTACCTAAAACAATTCTTACAGGAAAAAAAAATGTTACGGCAGTTGGCAACATTTAAAAAATAAAATAAAATTTTTACCATAACATTTACTTTATTATTACAAAATTTACACATGAAAAAAAAATTCATGCATAAAGAGCAAGGGGGGACAGAGAGATTTCATTAAGATTATGTTAAAACATGTAGGAATTCACCAAAAATGGCAAATAATTCAAAATTCTTTTAAATTTAAAACTGCAGGGAGCTTGATTAATGAAAATAACAGAAAACATTGAGAAAAATCAATTCAATATGATCAAAAGTGAACCTTTGAAAAAAAATGTATTAATATTTTATGCGACGGCACCATCTTTTGTAAATTCAAAAACAGAAGTGTTTGACCTATTGAAAAATTTCAATTTCTGATTTATACATGCTCAATAAATAATGCAAATCAGATAAATAATAGACATGTCATAAAAAATATTTAAAAAAAAAATTCTGAAACAAAAAATTTTATAGTGGAAAATTTAAAACTTACAATTAATTTTAAAAACTAGCTTATGAATAATTATATTAAAATATTGAAAATTGTGATATATATAAGACTAATGTTATAAAAAATTAAATATATGGCAACTATAAATATCAAAGTAAATCATTTAAATGCTTAAAAATATAATAATAAAAATCTGATTTTGTGATGTTTTCCCAATACTTATTATCTTTGGAGAAAGAAAAATAGCGAAATTACTATATCATTAATTTTTACAATTTAATATTTAATAAAACATTTATATTAATTACACATGTAAATCAGAAAATTCTTTCAGTTCCAAAATAGAAAAAAAAATGTAATGTTATTAGGTAGTCTTTTCTTTTCATTTTTCTAAACCATTTTCTGAAATTCATTCATGTATATCCTATTGCGCCATCTATTATCGTTAATTGAAAATAAAAATAAATAAACATATTGAAATATATAGATTAGAAATGTTATAATATATATATTCTATTTGGCAGAACAAACGGCTGGAAATAAAACTGTCCTCCTTATTATTATTTGCTGCCAGAACTTGTCAAGTTTGATGTTACACAAATGTAAGAGTATTAGGGCATAGATGTCTCAGGCACAGGAGGATTGACGCAATTTTTTTTAGCCACTTGGGGAAGAAAATACTGTTTTCATGTGCCTGTTAGAAGTAGCTTTTGTAAAAAGCATGTTAGTTTTACATTAAGATAGGGTTTAATCTAGGAAGAAGAGAATTGTAGCTTTTTGGGTAATTACAGCCAAGAACTTTTAGCCAAATAAAAATAGCTTTAGCCAAGAAAAAGTAAAATGTTTCATTTATGCAAAATTTCTTCATATATGAGTATTATTTATGAAATATACAAACAATACGTCACTCTGTAAGATTAACTCTCCGAGATTTACGCATACAATAATTTTAGAAAAACTAATAAAAAATTAACTATCCTTTTCAAATTATTAAGTTACCTAAATTCATGATTTTCAGTTTATTTCTCAAATCAATTTTTGTTATATTCATGAGAGTTAATCTCTTTTCATAATCTGTTGTAGACAATGCAAGTGTTGCTATAAATTTATACAAAGAAGTCAAATTGGAAAATGTGTCATGCCTTTTTTATAGATAAAAGAATGCAATCAGTTAGTTTCATTTCTTAATACCTTGTAGCCAGAACCCACCTGAACAATTTCCAATCATGAACAGATTCAATTTCTTTTCCTAAATGGGAATCAAAATAAAAAGTAACTCTTAATTTCTTCTATACCATTACATATAAAATTTTTAATCACTTTCATTTGTTATGTTGCTAGAAAGCAAATACTGAAATCTGAAAAATGCATGTAACACATTGATAATTCAGAGCTAGCATGCATTGTATTTTGTATCAGCGCATATACTATCTCTGTTTTCTGCCATATTATATGCTGGAATTACGTCTGATGCACGTAACATCATGCTGTTTGAAAACTACTGCATTCTGAATACTAGACCCGAGCATCGAGATAAAAAAGACAGCTGTCATAAGTGATTTTTTTTTCTATTATTATATAATCCACTGAACTTCAATATCAATAACAGTTTTTTTTTCAGTTTTATTTTTCTGCAATTAAAAAAGTCAAATAAAATGTTTGAAAAACATTGGTGTCTAAATATAAAGGGACCATATAAACTCTTGAAAAATATTTGCCTAAAAAAGCCACCATTTTTGTGTCAGAACTCAAGTTTAGTATTCAAGGAATGGCATTTAAGGCTCCTGTCCCCATTAGGCAAAGACACTGACGAGCTAATGCTCAATATTTTGTAAATATTTTTTTTATAATGACACTTTCATTTTCAGAATTGGTTTTGAAAGTAGAAATAACCTTTAAAACAATATCTACAAACAAAATTGAAAAAGTAAAAGAAATAGCGATGTTGAGATGGAACAAAAAAAATTTTTTTGTTTTCCATGCATCGACAGCAGATTTAAGAAATGTGGAACAATAAAATGGGAATGATATAGTATATATATATATTTAGCTGTTGCTATTTGGCTAATTCACTAAATGTTTTGAGGGCAAAAGCAGCTTTCAGTTAGCTTTTTGGCTAGCCCTAGATTAATACCTATAAGATGATACAAAATATTTAAAACACACACACACACAATTTTATTATAAAACATATAACTTATTTTAATATAAAACACACAATGTGAAATTTAATATAAAATGCACAGTGCTTAATTTAATATGAAACACACACAATATGTTTTACTAGCTTACCACATCAAACAAATTTTACCAAAATCGGCAGGTTTCCCATGCAAAAGAAAAAGAAACTGTCAATTTTAGTGCCTAATAGATTCTAAAGGGTTAATAATAAATCTGTACCAAGATTAGTTATGACTTATAAATACTAGAAAATCTGGTAAATAATGACTCATCATCAGATATTTTTGTTATGATACAACTTTGACTAATATCTAATATCCTATAGTTTGCAATTTAATTGAATGAATGAAAAGAAATTAATTGAAATTGTAAAACTTTAAACAAGTTTTTATAGCATTATATGACAAAGAATTTTTGTGTAGAACAGAATTACTTGTACAAGAATACTAACAACTTTTTCATGGAAATAGGATAGATATAAAACAACATCTAGTATAATTATGATCATGTTATGTTTGGTATTTTAATATGAGGGTAAAATAAAATAAGATTTTTGCTATAAAATACAGGGGCTGATCCCTTCAAAATTTTGTATCTATTGGCAGAGCCATGCTAAGTAGCGGGCAGTCACCTTGTTCACAGAAATTGATGGGGCACCAAATTTATTCCACCAACTTCATTTTTTTCTTCTGTTTTTCCCTAAAAAATTTTATATATACAGACATATTGGGAAATATTTTTATCACAGAAATATAAATTCTCAAATAGCGTGTGACTTCATTCGTGGAGTCCAAAAAAGGTTGCAAACTGTTACTGTTAGATACATTTTTTTTCCATATCCCCTTTGTTAAGAGCAAATTTCTCTTACATTACTTAATTGTTAAAATTAAATGTTATAAAGTTCCACTTGAAATATAATATATACATTCAATAAGACTTATTAATATTTCTAGATTTCTACACATTTATTAAGATAAAGCGCAGTTTTCTCTTCATATAGTGCCATTAGGGTAGACGAATCCATTTAATAAAACAAGCCCACTCACAAAATTCCTTTCAATAAAATAAGCTACATTACAAAACTGCACTCTACAAAACATATTTTTCATTGAATAGTTATGATTAAAATGTAAATAGTTAAACAAAATAAGCTCATTATAAAGATAACCATTAACTAAAACATTTCAAGAAGGTATTTATAAATATTTGGTTTCGAATTTGAGAAATTGTATTTGATCTTTCATGACAAAATGTTATTTTTCACAAAAATAAATAAATAAATAAATAAATAATAAATTTTACGAAAAAAACTTTTTTGTTTCACAAGACGGGCATCAGGGAAATAATAATAATAAAAAATCTGTATCGACACCTAAATACATTAAGAAAACTTGGAGAAACTATACATTCTTTTCATTGCATATAATTTCACTGTTATGTGTTTTTAAGCACATCGTAAATATACATAGTAAATATCTCACAGATTTCATATTTGTCTTGTTGATAGGTGTATGAAAAATAAATTTACCTTCAACAACTGTTTTGATAAAAATTTCCGCACAAGATATTGCAACAAATTATGTTATACAAATTATCTATCACCTTATTTTTAAGAGACGCCAAATGATTGATTCAATGTGAATGAATCATATGATTCAATACGCAGGATTTACCTCGTTAAAGGCATGCCTCGTTTTAAAAATCAATAAAAAAAAGATTTTTTTGTTTGCTTTTACGGTGCGCAAAGGAGACTGGAAAATTGCGGGGTCTCAAAATAAAGAAGCAAAAAACTTCTAAGTAAAAATTCTAGAATGAAAAATAAATCGATTTTAGATATAATCGAACATTTTTAAATGGGCTTATTCTTCATAGCGCATGCGCCTTTTCCGTTCAACTCTTCAAAATTGTTTCATTCACATTGATTCAATCACTTGGCGTCTCTAAAAATAGATTATTTGCTAGGTCTCAAATTTGCCGATCCAGTGGCGTGGTCGGTAGCGTGAGCTCCTCCCACACCGCTGGACCCTGGTTCGAGTCCAGCTAGCGGCATGGGTGTGCGGGTGTTGTCCCTGTGATGTTTATTAAAAATGTATGTATTGGATTTCTTGTAATAATAAAAATGTTCTGTATTTGTTTCTGTGGTTTATGGATCATTCGAGGTAACAGCCATTTGTAGCTATAGACCTCAAAGCATTGTTCACTCAAAACTCAAAAGGTCTCAAATTCAGATAGATTATTGCAGTGTTTTGATTGATGCTTTCATCAAAATATCTGTTTAAGGCACCGCTGGACCCTGGTTCGAATCCAGCTAGCGGCATGGATGTCTTGTGTTGTCCATGTGATGTGTATTAAAATGTATGTACTGTATTTCATGTAATAATAAAAGGTGTTCTGTATTGGTTTCTGTGTATTAAGGATCATTCGAGATAACAGCCATTGTAGCTTCTAGACCTCAAAACATTGTTCTCTCAAACTCAAAATCTGTTTAAGGTAAGTTTATTTATCACGGCACATTTTAAAATTAGGGGAAATGTGCAATTGTCCGATGTATTAGTATTTTTATGATATATTATAAAACACGTAATATTCAAAATATTGTGCAACAAAAAACGTACATAGAGAGAAAAAAAAATAGTATTTGAACATCAGGTGAATTTGTTGTACCCCAAATAAATTAACTCGAAATGAATTACGATCGAAAGGCATTTAACTCTTGATTTTTTATTTATATTAAAATTATAAAAAAGCAATATTTGTGATACAAAAATTGTATTTGCACACTAAATAAGAGAATAACGATATAGTAAATATTTAAAATGAAAAAAATTGTACTAATATTTTGCATACATGCCCTGAGCATTAATTGTAGAGTGTAAATGTTTGTCATCACACACGTTGTGATGATTTGAACCCATTCTTCTTTTGGGTGACCTTCCTATCATATTTTCTACTATTCTAGCTCGCAGGTTGTTAACTAACAAAGACTAGCATTTTGAAATCATTTTTATCTTTGCAGATTTTTATTTTCACGGAGTATAATACATTGGCTGATAAGTTTTTAATTTAATGAAGAAAACACATTTTTTTTTGTCAAATTTTATTAGTTTTTATTTGGTATTTATTTTACTTATTATTAATATTCAAGATGTTATTACATTATTATTTTATATTATTTATATACTTTATTTGGTCTTTTTTATTTTGTCGAAATGGCTTCAACAGCACTCTGAATCATCGAATCGTTGTTATTTTTGGTGTATTATTAGTACATTTGAAACCCATTTTAAAAACAACTTTTCTCATAGACAAATTTTCATACAAAATAAAGCTTACATACTCTTTTGGTATGTTTAGAGTATTATCTATTTCATGCAATTTCACTTTATGATTTTCTAAAACAATTTTGTGGACTTTTTTTATGTTTTCTGATATAACCAGCTCATTTGAGCAATTAGAGCATTCTGCATTATCAATGCTTATACAAAATATTTAAATTCGTAAACCATTTTATAATGGTCCATTTTCTCAGTGCAGAATCCAGATAAAATTTATCAAGCCAAGTATTTGTTTCCATCCTGTTTTTCCTTATCAATTAGTAATGTTTTATTCAAATATGAAATTCATTTTTTTTCCATTGTTTTGAAAGTACAAAAAGTTGTTTCACTGAAATCACTGTAACTTTTGCAGCAACCATGAGATTGTCATAAAATTTTTACAGCTACCTTTTAAAAATTAATATTAAACTGAATGTTAATTCTGTATTTGTGGCGCTATCTGTGTTTGGGTTCAGGAACTTACCATCCGATGAGTTATATATTTGTTTTTAAAATGAATACTAAAATTTTATATATTTTTAATTCAGAAAAGCAGTGTTGCATATAAAAGAAACGGTCCAAAAACAGAACACAAGCAATACATAATATAATGTCTGGGTTTCCAGAGAAATTATTACAATACGGAACTTTTACAATATATATATATATATATATATTATATATATACATGCATCTAAGCCTCTTTTCTTAATAGCAAAGTTATGTTACAATTTATGTACTAAAAAAATGTTAATTATAAAAAAAGCAGTGCATTGAAATAAAAAAAATATATATAAGCTATCTCAAAAATGCACCAGAGGGTTAATCATCATACTGTATGTGACTGAGTTTCAGAAACTATTTTGATTTGTGGATGTGAATTCTGTGGTGATTTTTCAGGCTGTGTTTCCTTAGTTGTTGTTTTATAGCAAAGTTTGGTGTTTGCATGAAGTACGCCACACGCTAGCGAGACATTGAACAAAAAAAAAAAATATATATATAATAATGTACGATATGCGACAATATCATCCTGATAAAAAAAAAGAAAAAACTGGTTTGACCAGCAGAAATTGCTTCCTGTCTTATGCCCACCATACATCAGTGAGACATTGAACGAAAAAACATGAGACGCATGACTATTTCAACCTGATAACAAAGAAAACCCAGTTTAACAGCGTCCTGTTTCACGTTTTTTTGACGCATGGCTCCTTAGTGTGAGGCGGGCCTTACAATTTTTTATGCATGTCTCCCTGGTATGTGGCATGCCTTAATCTATCAACAGATTTCAGACCACAATGAAAGTGTTTTTGTCTTTTGCTTTAAGTGTTGCCAATTCAGAAAAGCAATGTTATGTAGTATTTTTGCTCAAATCCACATAGCTTGAGACCAGAAGTTGTGCAGATTTTAGAATTTTGCAGATTTCTGGTCATTTTTTTAATGTAATACAACCTCAAATCTGCAATTCTGAAATCAACCAAAGCCTAAAATCTACACATTTTTACAGATCTAAGCAATGAAACTTTCATTTTACATGTAGGGGTAAAATAACAGAATTTCTTAGTTTTATCTTTTCTTCTGTGTAGTGTACAGTCAAAGTTCTATGATCCGCACAAGTTAGGGCCAAAGATTGTGCAGATTATGGAGCATTATGGATTGTATATCACTTTATTATTCCTAGGCAGCATTTTAATTCTATTACCAGTATAAAATGAAAGGATAAATATAAAATCTGACAATAATTTAATAGCCTATTTCAAAAACTGCCTTTTTTATTTTATTAAAAAATTTATATATATATGTAATTTTATATAAAAATAATTACATAGGTTCTGTAATACAGTTTGTCCTTTATTGTTAAAAAATAAAAGAGTTATATTAAAAAAAATAGCTATGTTATTATGATTTTTTTTTTTCAAATTTTATTATTTGTTTTAAAAAATCATTTTTGAATGACGAATTTGTAAATTTTCTTAATTGTTTATTTCTCTGTTTACATTCATAAACAAAAATTACAGAAAATTGTAGATTATTGATGTGCAGATTATTGATTCTTGACTGTATAACTTTGATTGCATTATTAATTACAATTAAATTACTGATTAAAAAATATAAACAAATTCATGACCAGAAATCTGCAAAAATCTAAAATCAGCACAGCTTTGTGGATTTAAGGGAGTATAGGTGCTAGTGTTGTACCTTGGGACAGTTTTTACATTTTAATTTTTTTCTTCAATGATTATAATCCAATTTAAAATTTAAAGGCAGCATTTCAACGGGCCAACATTTATCTCTATAATATATTTTTAGAAATTCAGGTAGTTTGAAAATAAAAAATTACCACTCATTTAAAGTAAGGAAGGTGAACTGTCCTAAGGTGCAATAGGGTGTTGTATCTTGGGACATACTGCATAATTTAAGCAATAGATATATAACTAATTAATGTTTTTGTACAATGACTAATACAATAATTTGTAGAATAAAAGTAACAATTTTATACCAACGAAACTTTTTTTTTAAGAAATAGGAAATAAAAGTCTAGTTTTCATAATTAGCAAGGACATCAACTAACTTTAGACACATAGAACCACAGAAGAGAACAAAAATTTCCCAAATACTAGTGCAAAAAAGTAATCTATATTCTTGATTTCTTATTTCTAACACGTCTATGGTATGATTATAATCAATATTATCACCATCTTTAGTACTAGATAAAACGAGTTTATCATTCACAGATATAAAACTACTATTTTGTTCTGGAGATGGTCTTTTCTTTTTCTTGCTGCAGAAGTTTTCTGCTTGGCAATTTCAACTTTTACTAAAGAAATTCTTAAGGGTGTATTTGAAAAAATGATTTTCCATCTTCAACAGCTCAAAATTTTCTGATTCATTTTTAAAAGTAGAAACATGAAATTTGGGGTGATTTTTGAAATGATATACGTAGGTTTAAGAATACAAATTTAACTGAATTAAATTATTAAGAGTTTAATTTCAATTATTGTTTATTAAAAAAAGCAGTAATACTTGATTAACCCATTGATTAAAAAACTGTAGCAAAATTAAGATTAAATGCCAATATTAGATAGTTGAAAATGTAACATTCACTTCACATTCACTATGTTACAGCTGTACCTTTAGGCCATCAAGTCTATTTAACTCAGAGTTTAATTTGTATTTTTATGAATGTTTTACTAATATTTTGTTTCCCCGCCATTTAAAATTACTGCAAATTTTGATTTCTATATTTCTTTAATGCTATATCTAATGTTTGCATACATTATAGTTATATTTGTCTAGATTTTTTGATTAAATAAACAACATTAGGTTCTTTAAAATTTCCATTACCATTGATATTTATTGTGTCGACTACTAAATTCAATTATTACATTTTATTCACAAATATAATATCTTAAAAATATCTGTTTATTTTTGGCTTAATTTAACAATTCTACATTTAAATACATAAACTATTAGAGTCTTTTGTTCGAAATTATCTAAATAAATCAAATTTTGTATTTAGTATGTCTGTATGACATAAGTGGACGTCATCATTAAAATAAACCTATTCTTTAGTGATTTGAAAAAAATTAAATTAATTACATCTTATCCTAAAATTTTAGAACAACAATGTTCTTCCCTTTGTATACATTGGCCAATAATTTGGCAATTTCTATAATCTGACAAAATTGGTCGATGAATTAAACAAGCGTTACAAAAAATGTTTTTGTATGCAAAAATATTTGTTGAAAATTTTTAAGTACTCAGTTTTTGAATATCCACTATTCAGTGTACACTTCTATCGAAGCTTCGGTATTTGGTGGAATTAATGCTTTGGTCAATTTGTAATCTTTATCAAAGACCAAATACTTAGATGCGCATGACCCTTGGTAATGTCAAACATGTAGTTTTAAAGATTTCTGCCCCATCAGGGATTTTATTCCAAATATGGTTGGCACTGAAGCATGCTATAAAAGCTGAGCTCACATTGAGCCTACACTGAAGCTAGGTAGATTAAAAAACCATTCCAAGGAGCTGTTTTGTCTCCAAATGTATATATTTTCAGCATCATTGTAGGTGTACAAAGTTGTCATATTGTGTTTTACATTTACGTTTTAATCATTTCATTTATCCTATCTTGTGTAATGGAAAAATGTATGCATAAGTAATCTAAAATTTAAAATCTTAAATATTTAAAATTTTAAATCTTATAGTTTTACAACAATTTTTTTAATGAATAGTATAATCAAGTACTACCACTTTTTTAATAAGCTGTTAATAAAATTAAATCCTTAATAATTAAATTCAGTTAAATTTATATTCTTAAATCTATTAATTCAAAAATGAATTTTTTAAATGTTACTTTTCTCTTTATTGTTAAGTTATTGAAATTTTGTATTGTATTGAAAGTTTGAAATATTGTAAAAAGTCATCTTTTTTAATTAGTGTATAAAACTATTCACATTAATGTATTTTCTGTAATTTTAGGTGAATTCATAACTGTTATAATTTTCAGAGAAAAATAGAGACAGATCATCATTGCTATATTGAATAATGGATTCAGAAAAATAATTATGAGTTTTAGAAAAAATAAAATCAATTTTTAAAATTGATCTCATTGTCATTGTTGACAATTTACTACAACACTTGCTTTGTACCTGCTGTATCTCATTCACCTGAAGCATTTATGTATATCTTGTCATTTTCTTTTTATCTGCTGCATAACACAACAACAGCTGTATCTTTCTTCTCAAACAAACAAAATTTTTCAGTATAAGGTTATAAATCTATTTTGGGTATACTATGAATTTTTCAATAAAACTTCTACTTTCACATCATTATACAACTGATTAGGAGAAAATAACTAATCAAGATAATTGTTATGTAACCAATCATGCATTCATGTCTTATTTTGTAAAATGTAACGACATTGAATTTCAAAGATGATTTGATTCAATATGATCGCTGTTACAAGAATTCTTGTTGGAAGCTGGAATGTTTTTTAGAAAGACTTAAATAATCAACATCTCAGGTATGCTAAACGAAAAGACATGTTTCTGATATTCGTAACAAAAAGTTTCTCAAAATTAATTCACACATTCTTATGAAAATAAATGGGAAACACATTATGAATTTTGCAACAGAAGTCTTTTAATTAGAGCTTGATTGATTGATTGATTGATTTTTGTCGTCCGATTATCTACGCTAGTGGGATATAGGACCAGGGGGAGTGCCCTCCGTGGGGGGTCTTCCTAAGGGAACCTAACCCGTATTTACGCAAGGTTCGAAGAAAACCACGGAAAACTCCGAACGGTTAGGCCGACAACCGCGATTGGGTTCGAACTCAGCACCTGCCGTCTACCAGTTGAGAGGTCCGAACCTCTCGGCCACTGGTGGGGCCTTTTAATTAGAGCAATTATTTGTTGCGATTTCATTTACACATAAATGATAAATAAATTGTTAGTCTTATATGTAACAAAAGATTTTCTGAGAAAATTAAGTTTAATAAATACCTCATGGCTACAAATAAAAAAACATTTCAGTTGTGAGATATGCAACAAAAATTTTTCTCAAAAAAGTAATTTGAATAGACACATTCTCATACATATAAATGAGAAATGTTTCAGTTGTGAAATACGCAACAAACATTTTTCTTACAAATGTAGCCTTAACAGACACATTGCCATACATACAAATGAGAAACGTTTCAGGTGTCAGATATACAACAAACATTTCTCTCAGAAATGTAGCCTGAATACACACATTCTCGTACATACAAATGAGAAACATTTCAGTTGTGAGATATGCAACAAACAATTTTCTCAAAAAAGTAGTCTGAATAGACACCTGCTAGTGCATACAAAAGAGAAACCTTTCAGCTGTGAGATATGCAATAAAAAATTTTCTGCAAAAAATAACTTGAATACACATTGTCTCGTGCATACAAATAAGAAGCCTTTCAGCTGTCAAATTTGCAACAAAAAATTTTCTCAGAAAAGTAGCCTGAATACACACATTCTAGTGCATACGACAGAGAAACCTTTTGTTGTGAGATATGCAACAAGCGTTTTTCTTTGAAAAGTAACCTGAATACGCACTGTCTCACGCATACAAATGAAAAACCTTGCAGTTGTGAAATTTAAAGCAAAAAATTTTCTCAGAAAGGTCACTTGAATTCGCACCTTCTCTTGCATACAAACGAGAAATTTTTCAGTTGTGAATTATGCAACAAAGCATTTTTTCAGAAAAATAACTTGAAAAGACACCTTCGCGTGCATACAAAAGAGAAACCTTTCATTTGTGAAGTATGCAACAAAAGTTTTTCTCATCAAGTTAGCTTAAATATACATTTTCTCCTGCATACAAAGGAAAAATCTGCCGGTCCTGATATAGACAAAAAACAAATTTCATAAGTCTAATT
This sequence comes from Maratus speculifer, assembly GCA_964019185.1. Classification (NCBI taxonomy): domain Eukaryota; kingdom Metazoa; phylum Arthropoda; class Arachnida; order Araneae; family Salticidae; genus Maratus; species Maratus speculifer. The sequence goes on from OZ025302.1 coordinate 28,670,061, forward strand.
TGAAGGTTTACATTAGAGGCCATCCATAAATGATTTTTCAATATTTTTTACCTCCCTACCACTTACCTTTTTCTCAAAATATCACACTTCTTCATCCCCCCTCTCCCTTCTTGTCACATGTCAAGGTATATTAGTAAACATAAAATTCAGCGACAAAGCGCTACGTTATAGATCATTATTCAAATTTCATATTTAAACTTTAACCATGTGTTTTAATGACATTTGTGAGCATAACAATAAAAATGATTCGTGTGCTTATTTTGTATGATATAATATTAAGGTTTACTACAAAAAACATAATTTACATACAATAATAATAAAATATTTATGTGAAATATAAATTGAAAACAGTAGTATTTTGGATATTGAAATGGAATTTAATATAATTTCTGGTAATGTGAATTGTTTAAGAATGTTCTTGTTTCTAATTAGCGTTAGTGTTTTATTATTTATTTTATTGTGTATTTACTACTATTTAAGGTAATTTTCAAGCATTGAGAAAGCATAATTTTAATTTTGCTGATTGATTTATTTCTTTTTGAAATGTTATTTTTATGTTTAGTACTTCTAATGGTCCACTGAAAATTCAGAAACTATATCAAATTCTTAAAAAAATATCAGAAGTTAATTTTGAAATTGATGGAGAAATTAAAAATAAAAATGCTGAAATTGTCCATGTATCCATATTACGGAAAAACTACCCACCAGATCAATTAAAATTATCCCATGTAATACACAGCGACCTAATGTTAAATCTATAGTCTTAACTTAATTAACTTATCAATTCTTTTCTATATAACAGTATGTTCATGAACACGCCACAAGAATATTGCTGCTGAGATTTTTACTTGGGTTAACCTTATTATGCAATTATAAATTGGTTAATTAAGTTAGTGATTTCTTATATTGAAAATGAATTGGATTAGGATGATAATTATTTAAGTGGTATTAAATAATAAATTAATTTAACAGTTTTAAATTTAAAGATTAAAATTAATAGATAGTTTTAAAAAAATAGCAACAATTGAAAATTTTTTCTCAGCCATAATAATAAAGCTATAAGTCCCATTTTCAGGCAATAAATTATGTTTTTCTTGTTCTATTGAAAACAAGATGATTGCATAATTATGCTGAATTGATGTTGGTTTCATTTCGCAAACATTCTTATTTCTTTATTACGTCTTTTTATTTGGTATATTTTCATACCTCATTCACTTATATGGATGAGATATTAATTATATATTCGAGAGATTATTGATATTTAAATTTTACTGATATTGCTGAATTTAGATTTTGATTAAATTTTACTTGAATATGTGTTAAATTTTTCTTGAGATTATTGATAAATTAGATAAATTGAATATTACTAATATTTTTGAAAATTATTTTTGAAGTTATTAATAAATGATATTAATTGAATGCTTTTGAGATTAAATATTATTTGACATTGAATATGATGAAAAATATGAAAATTTAGTTCTAGAAGTTGATGTTGTTAAAAGTGAATATACTAGTACACTATTGTAATTGACTATTTTATTATTTTACTGGCTATGACTTATCCTCTATGACTCATGACTATTATCACTTATAACTATAACTTATGACTATCACTTATCACTATGATTTGTAGCTATAAGTCATAACAAGTTATTATAAACGAATCTTGAGGCTTTTAATAAATGAATTATAGCACCATTAATGACAAAGAGATGTAAACAATAATGAAATAGCAGAATTGTATAAAGTTGGCTACATGCTAAAAACAATATGGAAATTGTATAATTACGTAGGATATAACGATGTGTATTAATTTTATTGTTATTAATTTTGTTGAATTTTATTAAATATTGTATTATTATTTGTGATTCAATAATTTCAATCGAGCTGAAACAGACATGAAAAAACTGAATAAGACAATTTTTGAAATTTGTTCCATTAGCAAGTTTTAAAATTAAATTGCTCAGTTTGTCTTTTTTCTTTCCAAGTTATTTACATCTTAGACTATTATTCTGTAAAAGAAAATTTTGAAAAATATTAACAAACGAACAACATTTTGTAAATAATATAGAAATAATGAAATGATTATGCTCATTTTAAAAGAATTATCTTTGTAATTTGTAAACAAGATTAATATCTTGTCTTTGTGCTTTATAAACAATTCCACTAGTTATCGTTATAGTTGCTAAATTTAGATTTGATTGGCATTAGAAAAATGAAAAAGAAATCTTTTTAAAACTTCGATTCCAGATGACAATATTGTAATCCAAGTCAATGTAATACTTCCCTTCTATGAACTTGTGGGTCATAAGAACTACCAGTTCATCCATCTTTTTAGGTGGGAGGATATGTAACAATAAGAGAACTTTCGCCTTGGTCCTAAGTTAATTACTTCCAAATTCCTTTAACATCGAACTTTTGACTTTCTTTTTATAATATTTTAACATATTTTTAATTTCATACCTTTAATCACATCTTCTTATTATATTTTATTCTAAAAAACATTAATCTTCAGAACAATTCTTTTTTTTAAAAAAGAAAATCCTTTTACTTAATTCATTGTATCTGTTGCATAATATATTTTTATTTTTTTCTCAACCGTTCGACAACCCACTATCCCATTCAGTTGTTTTTGTTTGAACAAGGAATTCTAGCGTCATCATATTCGGCCGTCACAGAAGATTAAATGAGGTTTGTGTCGGCGGATTAAATATCATTGGTTAAAAGTAAATTATCGAAATTTAATTGTTAAAATAAAATTTTGTCGTAAAATCCTTCTTTTCCCACGCAATGAAGCTATATAAGACGGATTACGTTGGCTTTGGAATCAGAGTCAGTTCAGCTTAGATTAAGTTTTTGTGTGTGTCTTCGATTTTTTAATTGTCACTTGAAGAAATATGACGTTTAAAGTGAGAAACTCCATTGGGTAAACATCATTCTGTTTCTTATGGTGGTATCTGATAGTGGTACCAAGTTTAAACTAAAGTTATTAGTGAAATTGTGACGATGCTTTGAAGAAAAATAAAGGTGTGTGTTTTCAAGAAAGGACTTCGTTAGATGAGTCATGTCTAGATCAGTTCCATAATAAAGTGGGAAATACCTAAGGATTTCCATTCAGTGTCTTGATATCTTCCTCTACACGACTGCAAGAGATTAATTTCATGGTAATTTAATAGTTAGAGCAGAATTTTACATATATGTAGGTAGACACACATGTGGATTATATATACAGTCGAGTCTCTATATAACGAAATCCATTGTTCCAGAAAAAAATTCATTATATAGAGAAATTGGTTAAATAGAGAATGGCGTTAAAATTCCTATTTATATTGTAAATTTTGTACAAATATTATTTTTGGTGCTTTTAATAATGAATTTGAAATGAATCTAATGAATGGACTAATAAATATTAACCTAATACTCTATTTCTCAATTATTTAAACAGTTTCAAAAAAAGAAAACACGCATTTATTTGAAAGCTAAATGAAAATTATCTAAGGAAAACTTACATTAATTTTAGACGAAATAATCTGTTTGAATTGTGTTTGATTAAAATATAGTTTATTTTTTTAATTTAATCCTTCGAATAATCTTCGATCTTACTCATTTTAAACTTCAGTCAGTGTTGAATTCAGACATTTATGTCCGAGAAAATGAGGGAAATTGCACTTTTTTACAATGAATTAAACAGATTTCAATTCTTCCAGGGAGGGCATCTTATTGCTCGGGGGTGAATATCCCCATCAGGCTACCCTCAGAAATCAACATTGATTAATTACCCCATTGATCCTACTTTTATATGTGCAACAATTCAATTGATATTATTTCGAGAAGGATTTTCGAAGGCGTGTAGGAGGGGAAGGGTATGAATTCGCAGAATTTAAAGAACAAGGAGATTCAAGTTAGAGAAGTAATTTATAAAACTCAGCAATGAACAGTAAATAAGGAATAAGTGAAGGAAAATTGATTTCGTGCGATTTCGAAGCTTTCTTTAATTTGAATAAATAAGGAACATTTTATGAAAAAATGCGTTATATGCAGATAGATATATCGCTATATAGAGACTGTTTTTAAAATTATAAATGTATACTTCAAATTATAAATATATAGGGTAACATACCTAGTAATTGGCACATTAAGGATTTGACTTTAAGCTTACTTCAATTTTCATTACAAAGAAATAAGATATTTACTTGGAAATATTTTTTAATCAAAGAATGCATATCTGTGCATCTGTTTTGCCCACTAAAAGCAAAAAAAAAAAAAAAAAAAAAAAAAAAAAAAAAAAAAAATTGAAAAAGTATTTTTATAAAAATATATTTATAAAAAGTTTCTAAAATCACCAGTAATTGGCACCTAGAGCACCAATGTATAACACCTTGTGATCCAGTAATTGGCACAAGTTTATATTTAAAAAAAACTGTGTATTTTGCATTTTGTTTAATCGCTTTAAATGAATTTACTGTAGATGAAGATGCCATATTTCAGGTTTTTGAGAGTAAGAAATCAGCATATTAGTTTGAAATGTGAACACTTTAAAACAATACAATCTACTTATATTAATACCCAGTAATTGTCATGCTGTCCCCAGTAATTGTCATAGGAAACTTTAATGGATTCCAATTACTGATAATATTTCATATTTTCAAATAAAAACAAATGATGAACAAAATTAGTCTATAACTTTAAAAGTACTTCCAAAATAAGTGGTTTAATCTCAAATTCCTTGCAAATTTCTTGTAATTGGAATAAGTGCCAATTACTTGGGACTAGCAAAATTGAAGCACCATTAATTGGCATCTATCAATAATTCAGAAATCCAAATATTTGTGTCGAAAATACTTTTACACAATTAAAGTGACCCTTTTTAACTGAACAAAACTATTGTCAATTAAAATTTAAAATATATTATAAATCAGATAATAATGAATTGAAAAGCATGCCTTCCTTAAGCCAAAGAAGAAGCATTTGCAACAAAAATGGCTAATTTTATACAAGCCATAATTGTTTCTCTTTCCTAGGCACTATTGTCATTTAGTAGCATAAATCAAAGTTATATCATTTAACGTAAATGAGCATATAACTGGTATATGGTTTTGTATCTTTGAGAGACTGGATATAAATCTTAATTTAGGACATGTTTGTAGGATGTGCCAATCACTGGTGCATGCCAATTACTGGGGATGTTACCCTACTTTCCTGTTTATGAAAACATACAAATAAAAAAATGCATAAATTTTCTGATTTATCTTTAAAAAGTTTAAAAATTAGAAAGTGAAACAGTTTTTAAAACATCTAAAGCTCAACCAACCTAACTTTATAAATTGGCAATGTACTTTCTAATTTTTATAATTGAACCCTTTATATAAGAAATATTTTGCATTTTAATAGTGTTGAATTTTTGTTAATAAGAATGAATGTGTTGTAATAGCTAACACAATATCCAACAAATTTAAATTTTTAATCTTTGGTAATCGAAAAATTTTGCTTGATTATTGAAGCTCACAAAATAACTCATAAATTTTAAACATTTCTAATTTTTTTAATGAAAAAGAGTAAAAAAAACTGCACAAATTAAAGATCCAAATATAGTTTGTGTCTTTAAGAGATTTATAAAATATACTTTGCATGCAATTATTTTGTGATAATTGCAGAAGTTAAAACTAAAATGTACCATATATTTCTTATATGGTACATTTTGTTAATAATATCATTAATAAAATTAGAACATCCTATTTTATTAATGGAATTACAATAGAATTACATAAACTATATTAACATTTTAAAATTACTTTATGGTATGTATACATTTTTATTTCTATTTCAGATGGAAATATTGATGAAGTCTATTCTAAACATACAGTAAAAGGACTTACAAAAAGAAATAATGCTCAAAGACTATATATAATTCGAGGAATTCTGCCATCAAGTTTGTTCACTTCAAGTTTGTTTGTTCAATTTTGTTCAGTAAAATTTATTTTAATATCTCAGCTACTGTGCAACAGCGTGATTTCTTTCACTTTGAGAATAGCAGTGAATTTAGGCAAACATTTATTAAAAGATGTTAAGTTATTGAAAAAAAATTACTACTGAGAAACTGAATGTATCCTATGTGTTTTCACCAAGTAAGTGAAAGATCCTTTTTCAACGCATCGAGAAACAAGGGATAATATTTCATGATATTGTTTGATTGTTGATATTAACAATTTTAATTGATTTTTAATGCCCTATCAAGACAAAATATATACAGGCAAACCCTTATTGGAAAGTTTATTATATTCATTACAGAAAATTCCTTAATCCATTAAATGCACTGATTTTTAAAAGTAATTCAAATATATATTTATGTGTATTGAAAAGAAATCTATTTGATACAATTATTCTTCCCTTCTGGGTTTAAATTTTTGAAAACTCTCTATTTTTTCACTTTAACACGAAAAGTTATCATTTCATTGTAAAAAGAAGGCAACTCATATTTTTATTTGTTATTAAGGTTTCCTACATATTCGATACTAAATAAAGGAAATCTTTGAAATTTTAACATCCATTTCCAAGAACTTATTTGAAGAGTTTTGCAATAATGTATCTGCCCTGATAATTATTTTTGATATGCACCATCTTACTTGTATCGAGAAAAAATACTCTGCATATGAACTCTGAAATAAAAAACTTTGTGGCAAATATTTATTAAATAGAATCTTTTTTCATCATTTTCTAAAATTTTAGCAAAATGTCACTTTGTTACACTAATGGAAAGCCCTTTATTTGTTAGATGCTTAACAAAATATTCTCTGAAAAGCATAATTTATATACGAATCATTTTGCTATGCTAATAAGAATTATTTCACTAGTGAGATTGGTAGCAAATGATTATCTCTAAAAACATTTCTATATGATGTCATTCAGTTGGATAACAAAAGAAATCATTCGCTTTTGATATGCAAATTTTTTTTCTTCATAAATCTGATTTAGATGTTCACCTGTAGGCTCGTACTAAAGAGATACTACTTATTTAAATTTGCAACTTTGTTGTACTAAGAATATGATTACCAATATATATATATATATTTTCAAATATCTAATTCAAAATGCAATACTATACTGAAACAAGAAAAACTATTTGTGATGGAAGATTTACAACACAGGATTTTATGAAAAAACTAATTTAAATAAGCACCTATATATTCACATCCAGTTGAAGACTTTATTTATTAAGGTGTGAAACATGAGATTTTCTGTAATGTCTAACTTAGATAAACATCATCCTACACATACTAAGGAAAAAATATTCGCGTGTGAACAGTGCAAGAAAGCGTTTTCTAATAAATCTAATTTATTGCAGCATTGTCGTATTCATAGTGAAGAAAAACCTTTCTCTTGTGAGGTGTGTAACAAACGATTTTTCAAGAAAACCAATTTAAATAATCATTTGCGTGTTCATACAAATGAAAAACCTTTTACGTGTGAGATGTGTAACAAAGGGTTTTCTCAAAAATCTCATTTACGAATGCACTTACGAGTTCATACTAAGGAGAAACCTTTCTCTTGTGACGTATGTAACAAAGGATTTTCTCACAAATGCGATTTAAATAGACACTTGCGAATCCATACTGATGAGAAACCTTTCCGCTGTGAGGTGTGTAACAAAGGATTTTCTCACAAATCTAATTTGAATGTCCACCTTCAAGTTCATACAAAAGTAAAGCCCTTTATCTGTAAGATGTGTAACCGAGGATATTCTAGCAAATCATATTTAAATGTACACCTGTATTTTCATAATGGAGAGAAGCCTTTCTCTTGTGAAGTGTGTAACAAAGGATTTTTACTGAAATCTCAGTTAAATAACCACCTACGTGTTCATAATAAATAGAAACTTTTCAAATGTAAGATATGTAATAAAAGTTTTTCTCATAAATCTAATTAAAAAAACATGTGCGCCTTCATACCAACGAGAAACGTTTCTCTTGTGAGGTATGTAACAAGGAGCGTGTTCAGCAGTTACGCGCGTCAATCGCGCGCGCTCAGGATTGAGGGATATGGAGTGGTTTCTTATTGCGCCTGTTCAGTGTACCGAACCAGGCGCACAGTACTCAGAATTGTGCGCTCAGATACAGGCTAAGAACAGTTCATGGATTTGATTAAACGGTGCTAATGAAAAGATCATCTGTTACCTTCATGAGCTTAAAATCAGCGATTGTGAGTTCGAATCTTTCGCGTCTATAAACTGTGATTATGTTTTTTTAATATTAATAATTGTTTGCTTTATATTAATAAATAGGATTATTTATTAAAGATAATTTTTTATATTAATAATACAGAAGCACATGTATTTCTATTACAATAATGAAATACCTATTTAAATATGAGAAAATATAATATTTTAAGAAGAAAGTTTTACATTTGAACTCATTTAATATTTTAAGTATCGTTCCAAAGTGATTTATATATATATATATATATTCAGCAAATAAACAATAACAACAACAAAAAAAATTAAAAAAGGTATACGCGTAAAAGAATTTCTTGATGTTTTTCATTCATTCTTTCTTTCTTTTTTTTCAAAAAAAAGTACTTTAGAAGTAAGTTTAAGATACAAATCATATTTTATAATAACTATAGTTATTAGAAAATAACTAGCTTTATTATTTTTTTAGAATATTATTTTTACTTCGGGCCCGACTTATGCAGGGGCAAGAGGGGCAACTGCCCCAGATTCCCCCCCCCCGAAACTAATCAGGATTTTTATTAAAAGGTGCCAAACGATTAGAATCAGCCAAAATGACCAAAATTCATATATTTTCAAACAGTTAAGAAGATAGTGCGGTCCTCCTTCCCCTCTTTGCCTCCAGTATCCATTGGATGGAGTATCCATATATGCAAAAAACAAGCTACATCATTAGACAACTAGTGATTAAAGTTTTATTATAACAATTATGTATTCTGTAATAATTATAATTATTACAGAATACTATAGTATTCTGTAAAATATGCAATTATTAAATAAAAAATATGTATACTAAAACCTTTTCTGAAAAATTGTCAAACTGACAGTGCAAATTCCATTGAAATACATCCAATTTAATAAATTAAAAATAAACCTTATAACATGTTGATATCACAATCTTGTTTGATAACAGCATTTTAATTATCGCGAAAAACATAAAGCAACTGATAAATCGTTTTTAAATAAATAATAAAAAAATTGTTAAAAAGTTAAAATCTTTAGATCCCTAATTGAATTGTTAAATTGCATCAATCAACCTACCAACAAAAGTTCAACCAATAAAATAGAAGCACGAAATGCACAATCACGTGATCAAATCACTCACATTTTTTTTGAGTTACTCGCGTCAAGGTTGGTGGTCATATTTTAAATGCTGATCGGGCTTAATTATATAAAATAGGTCACGTGATACATTTTGGGAATATTTTAGATTTTATTTGAGTGACCGCAGATATGTATTTCTGCTACGAGAATCATGTTTTGGAAAGATAAAGGAATATAGTATTTGCATTTACCAATTTTGAACCATAAAAATAATTAAATAATTGAATAACGTTAAAATTCTCTTATTCGATAGTACCAACTCCATGCAGAATCTTCTGAGCGCGCGCACGCAAAAATGGTGTCATTTGAACACGGCCATTGTTTTCTGTTTTAATCTATTTTTTAAAATAATTTACGTGTTCATATTAATGAGAAACTTTTCTCTTGAGAGGTGCGTAGCAAAGAATTTTCTCAAAAATATACATTAATTGTCCATCGGGGTGTTCATCGTAAAGAAAAACCTTCTTCTTGTGAGATATTGGTCCAAGACTAGACAATACAAAATCCTACGTTATCAGCACAAGAAAAAAAACCTCTTATTTTATGGAAAAGTAGTTATAAGGGAATCTTATTATCCCTGTCTGCCGGAAGAGAGGTGGTGTATAAGAAAAAATTATTACCACTAGTGATTGACTCTTAGGCTTAGCATTGTGTTTTCCTGCACCCAGTTTTCCATGGTTTTATTCTTTTGATTGTAGGACAAACACAATGTTAAACCTACAAGTCAAACTAGTGGTATTTATTTTAGGCTTATGCACCAATTCGCTTACGGCAGAGATGGATCATCAAATGCCTCTTTTCCATAAAATAAAGGATTTTTTCTTGTGCTCAAAAACGTAGAGTCTAACAAAGTTTTCTTAAAAATCTAATTTAAAGGAATAACTGTATGTTTATACTAAAAAGAAATATTTTTCTTGTGAAGTACGTAGCAAAGAATTTTCTTATAAATATCCTTTTAAAGGACACCTTTGTGTGCATACTGAAGAGAAATATTTGTCTTCTGAGGTATATAACAAAGGACTTTCTCAAAAATCTATTCTATTTGTGTGTTATCGTGAGGTATGTAACAAAAGAGTTTTCTATAAAATCTGATTTAAATGACCAACTGTGTGCACTGGTTTGCAGTAAGCTTCTCTCAGAAATCACCCTCTATTTTCCACCTCTGAACTCACACTAAACAGAAACCTTTCTCTTGTGAGGCGGGCAAGAAAGGGTTTTTTTTAAAAAACTTCATTTAAATAGACACTCACGAATTAAGAGAAACTTTCTCCTTAATTTAGTAAAATTCTTCTATTATACTGACAAGTAAGGCAAAAAAAAAAGTTCCGACGTTCTAAGATTATAAATGACCGAGTTATAGCTGTTTAATGTTCGAGTATACTTTTTGGTGCAAATTAGGGATTCTTTACAAATTTAGTAATACTTCCGTCATATATATTATAAAAATGCAGAGAATAAAATTAACAATGCAATATAAATTTGAAAAAATTTATCATTCTGACACACTAATGGAAAATATACAATTTGTAATAAACGTATGAAAAGAAAAAAATTAGAATTTTTGTTGAATAAAATGAAAATTAACAGCCTCAATGTTTTACGGAGAAATACAAACTTTAAAATGCAATTAGATTACACTAGTCTGCAAAAGTTAGATTGCGTCATGTTTTTTAGCTTTTAATAATTTATTCTTATGTATTCCATACTGCTGAATTTTTTACCATCAGGTAAAAAATGAATGTCACTTTTTACCTGAAAATGACCTTTTTTTACTTTAAATGAAAATCACTAAGATTTTTGAAAATCGTAAAGTTAAAAAAAATAAATATGATAAAATGCATGTGATTGTTGTGTTTTTAATTTTTAGTAATTGATTTTTATATCTTTTTTTACCGCTAAATTCGAAAACGACTTTTATTTTTAATCATCACGTCAGGATTTTTCACAAACTGTAAATTTCTAAGTAAAAAAGTTTAAATTAAAAATTTAACCTCCTCCCCCGTCCCATCGGACGTCCCAGCAGGTTATCTGTAAGAATCGTAGTATAAACGAAAATATTACATAAATCATAAAATAAAATAAAATATAGAATCAGATTTTCGCTATATTTTAACTTTTACATTTACGATTTACAAAGCTACTGTCACACAGCGGTTAAAAATGAAGGTCATTCTCAGATTTAGTGCTAAAATATACACAAAAATCAATTATCAAAAATCCAAAAACATTTCAATCTATCCGATTTGTGTGTGTGTGTTATAGTGTTAAAAAAAGTAGAAATGGTAATTACAGAAAGTCAAAATAACATTAAATTGTCATCGGATTTACGCAAGTATGTAAAATTTAGCCTCGATCGGATTTTTAAAATTGAATTAGAGTTCGAGTAAAAATTTTGAACTGGAGAAACAAGCATTTATATAGAGACATACGATCAATGAAGTAAAATAAAACCTCTTAAAAATATCATATCTTTTGTTAAATGAAATCATGTAAAGAAACAGTTTCAAATTCTTACGAAATAAACATATGTTAAAATATAATTATTTTAGCCAATCTGAAATTTAATAAAGGTACTTGTACGATTTTTTTAAGCACAAATATCCATGAAATTAGACCTTTGAATATTTTAAGTATTTGGTACATTACCCCTCAATCCATGAGTCAACTCATTTGTATTCATTTTTGAAAAGTGGTATAAATTACGCATTTTTAAAGTTTCATAACTCGGTCAATTTTAATGTAATAAGAATGGTACCTTTTTTTGTCTTACTTGTCAGTGTAACAAAAGTATGTAACTAAATAAAACTTATAGGATGGGTTCGTATGAAAATTTAAATTTCGTTTTGAAATAGAGTTAAAAATAGTCATCTTTGCAACCCTGTAAGAGGGAGACTTTTCTGAGTACTTTTCTGATACAGCAAAGAAAGTAACTTTTAACTATTTCCAGCAATCAAAATTCCTTATTATCCAGTTGAAATTAGTTTTCAAAAGTATGTATCATATTTTGTCTTTGATAATATTCTTTGAATTAACTAGTGTTACTTTTATTTTTGCAGTTGTTTACTTCATACAAAATACAACCATATTAAGTTCCAAATGGTGATATTGAAATCTTACGTTTAATACTAAATTTGTTAAACTTATTCAAAATTTAAGTGTTACATGGTTTTACAAATAAAGTTCAAATATTGCCACAAAACAATATTTCCCAATGATCTATGAAAATATGTACAAAGTTAAAATACACAATTTCTGAGTAAATCTCGAAATTTTAATTAAATCTTGTGTAGATAACCATACGGCATATACCGGTGTCCCAAAAATGACTGATGGATTTTAAAATTCAATAACTTGCAAACGGTGACAGCTATTAAAAAATTTTTTGCGGGAGGGTTATGTATAAGGTCGGAAGTTTTTTTACCGTGATTTTTCATTTTAGTTCGGATTTCAAACAATAGATGGCGCTGACGGCGATTGGCGCTCAGGCGACGCCGAAACTGAGGAAGGAGATTCAGGATATGGAATGCGTCTCATTCGCCAATACAATCTTGCTCTCAGGCCCCGATTCTGAAGTCATTCGATATGATTTCAATGGAATGCGTTGTTGCTATGGAATAACAGTCTTCGAAAGTGGAAGACAGCGTTCAGAAGTGGGCATAAATTTCAGAAGCAGTATTCGAGTATACAGGAGATTTTACATTTATGAAGTTTTATTTCCCCGGATTAAATTGGTTTTTATGGCATGATTTAAAGAATATTTTATGCATCGTATTTTAAAACTACACTGTTAAAAATTTGAAACCTTTGCTGCAGGGTCACACCTCCGTTTTCATAGAAAACGATTGCTTGACTGCATTATGGAGCATTCTAATGGTCAGAATAGAGATATTCTATAATAGCAGTGGAGTGGCGATGCAGCAAAAGTTTAAAATTTTTAACAGTGTACACTGTAAGAAATATGACTATTTTGCTGCATCGTCACTCCCCTGCTTTTGTAGAATATCACTATTTTGGCCAATGAGAATGCTCCATATAGCCTGAAGTAGTCGTTTTCTATAAAAGCGGTGGATACGATGCAGCAAAGTAGTCATATTTTTTACAGTATAGGTAATAATATCTTGCTACAATCTTTCCCTTAGGACTCGATTCTGAATTCACCCATATGATTTCAATGGAATGTGTTTTGCCATGGAAATAACAAATTCTTCCACAAAAAAAATACTGTGTTCGGAATGGAGGATATTCCAAATCGGTTTTCAAGGCTGTAAAAAGTCACGTGGTACCGGTAATTTACCCAAAGAACTTAACTGGTAAGAAGGAAGGCATCTGCTGCTTTTCGCACGACGTGTTCCATTGGCTCGTGGGGATTTACATTGGGTTTAGCGGAGCTTTCCCTTTTTTATTCTAGAATTTTTTGCAATAACCACGTGATCATGACTTAGATGGAATATCCTCTATTAGGCATGAATATAACAAGCTGAATTCGAGTTTGAAGGCTATTTTATATTCATGAGTATTTATGGGAATTTATGAGTATTTATGGAAAAAACCCTTTATTTACGTTTAAAATGCATAAAATATTCTTTAAATCATACCATAAAAAGTAATTTAATCCAGAAAAATAAAACATCATAAATGCAAAATCTCCTGCAAACTCGAATACTGCTTGCGAAAGTTATGCTCACTGCTGAACGGTGTGTTCCACTATCGAAGAATCTGTTATTTCCATGGCAACAACGCATTCCATTGAAATCATATACAGTAAGTTCAGAAACGGAGCCTGAGAGTAAGATTGTTCTAGGGAATGAGACGCACTCCATAGCCTTAATCTCCTTCCTCAGTTTCGGTGTCGCCTGAGCGTCAATCGCCGTCAGCGCCATCTATTGTTTAAATCCGAACTAAAATAAAAAATCACGGTAAAAAAACTCCTGACCTTATACATAACCCTCCTGCAAAAAAATTTTTAATAGCTGTCACCATTTGCAAGTTATTGAATTTTAAAACCCATCAGTCATTTTTGGGACTGCCGGTACTAAGCATATTCTATTACTGTATTAGTTACCTCCTGGATAAGACATTTTGAAGCTTACTGAAATCTGAAGATTATGTATTTCTTTTATTTATTTATTTATTTATTTATTTTAAGCAATGAAAACAAATACTTGTGGCAAAACAAAACTTAATCTTCATTATTAGAGAAAGAGGATAAATATATTTCATTCAAAAAAAAGTATTGTTCTCATTCCTATAATGATTGCTCAAAGATACATAAAATATTAAGAAGATTTACTGCTGTCGTTACTGCTAAGTATTGTACAAACGTAATGACAAATTTGGCTTTTAATAAGAATTTTTATATGAATTAAAGAAAAAATATCTTAAAACATACATACAAAAATGCTGTTTTACATACTCTTTTATTGTAGTTTCATTTAATTTTTTTTTCATTAATTTTTTCTGTGCTATTTTATGTTGTTTTTCATTATATTCTGTTAGTTTTTGTAGTATTTTGATGTCATCGACTCGTAATTTGTGTATGAATATGTTCTTAATAAAACTTCTCCATATTTTTTCTGCTTTTTACTTTCAGTTATTTGTATTTTCCGTAATCAAACAAAATTAAAGTTTATTAATAGCATAATACACATACCTATAACACAATATTATGGTTTTTCATTTTTTTTTTTTTTTTTTTTTACTAATTTTTTCAGAAATATTTTTTTTTTCAAAAAAAAGTTTATATTTTAAAACTATGAATCTTCAGCCAGTGGGATGCCTAGTGTTTTCTAATATGAAAAGCAAATAGTTTAAGTGACATATAAAAATTTCCCAAGAACTTTATTAGCACAATTCTTAATTTTTTCTTTTATTAACGCTAAATAAACTTGTTTTCAACCGGAAAATTTATTTAGTAAAATAGTTCTTTTTTCTATATATATTATTTATTTCATTTATTAATTTCTGCTTTATTTTATTTATTTTGATAAAAGCTTAAAATTCAGCAGCTACACCGATCTGATCTTCTATTAAGAAAAATATCGAAAAAAAAGAGAAAAACATTCTCTAAATTAATTTTACTTCATATAAACCAGATGCTAGTGAAATGAATTTGCTTCTTCATGCCTGAAAAAAGTTTGAACTTTGAGACCTACCCAGTGCAAATTTATGCTATTCCGATGGCATTAACATATTAGTCTAAGAGCTAGCAACGTTTTCGTCACCTGATTTTATCAAGGCTCATTTTTTAATATGCTTTTCCCTTTTATGGTAGAATACGTTTACAAGCGGTCTGGCAGTCAGGAGACGTTGCGCTTACCTGCGGCAGAAGGGGTTATGCAGGTCAAAAAGCTCCAAAATCACGTCATTTTATCAAGGCTCATTTTTTAATATGTTTTTCCCTTTCATGGTAGAATACGTTTGCAAGTGGTCTGGCAGTCGGGAGACGTTGCGTTTACCTGTGGCAAAAGGGGTTATGCAGGTCAAAAAGCTTCAAAATCACGTCATTTTCTTCAAGGCTCATTTTTTTATATGTTTTTATCAAACTTAAAAATTACAAGATATTACTCTTTGGATAGCAGACAACCTATAATTAATTTTCCAGACACAAATTCGGTTTCAAAGTTATTGCCAGATGGCTTTAAATATGGCAACAAAAGCATCTGTTCCAAGAGTGATTTAAAATTTAAAAATTATAAGACCTCTTTACGTCATTTTATCAAGCTTAAAAATTACAAGATATTACTCTTTGGATAGCAGACAACCTATAATTAATTTACCAGACACAAATTCGATTTCAAAGTTAATGCCAGACTTTTTAATTATAAATCACTCTTGGAACAGGCGCTTTCGTTGCCATATTTAAAGCCGTCTGGCATTAACTTTGCAACCGATTTTGTGTCTGGCAAATTAATTATAGGTTGATTGCTATCTAAAGAGTAATATCTTGTAATTTTTAAGCTTGATAAAATGACGTAAAGAGGTCTTATAATTTTTAAATTATAAACCGCTCTTGGAACAGGCACTTTCGTTGCCATATTTAAAGCCGTCTGGCATTAACTTTGCGACCGAATTAATGTCCGGCAAATTAATTATAGGTTGTCTGCTCACCAAAGAGTAATATCTTGTAATTTTTAAGCTTGATAAAATGACGTAAAGAGGTCTTATAGTTTTTAAATTTTAAATCACTCTTGGAACAGGCGCTTTCGTTGCCATATTTAAAGCCGTCTGGCATTAACTTTGCAACCGAATTTGTGTCTGGCAAATTAATTATAGGTTGTCTGCTATCCAAAGAGTAATATCTTGTAATTTTTAAGCTTGATAAAATGACGTAAAGAGGTCTTATAATTTTTAAATTTTAAATCACTCTTGGAACAGGCGCTTTCTTTGCCATATTTCAAGCCATTTGGCATTAACTTTGCAACCGAATTTGTGTCTGGAAAATCAATTATAGGTTGTCTGCTATCCAAAGTGTAATATCTTGTAATTTTTAAGCTTGATAAAAACATATAAAAAATGAGCCTTGAAAAAATGACGTGATTTTGAAGCTTTTTGACCTGCATAACCCCTTCTGCCACAGGTAAACGCAACGTCTCCCGACTGCCAGATCACTTGCAAGCGTATTCTACCATAAAAGGGAAAAACATATTAAAAAATGAGCCTTGATAAAATGACGTGATTTTGAATCTTTTTGACCTGCATAACCCCTTTTGCCACAGGTAAACGCAACGTCTCCCGACTGCCAGACCGCTTGCAAACGTATTCTAGCATAAAAAGGAAAAACATATTAAAAAATGAGCTTTGATAAAATGACGTGATTTTTGACGTTGCTAGCTCTTAGACTATATTTTTTCTTGTGTGCCATTTAGGTAGCGTAGTTAACATGATCTTGATCCTTTTTTAGATGCGTTCGTAATTGTGTAAATACGTAGCATATGTAATCGTCGTTTAATCCGTTCGTCTGTCCTCATATAACAACACAAAACTACCCAACTGAATCATTTGAAAATGAATATGTATAATCATTACATAATGTTGTCGAGTCGTTTCAAATTTTATGAAAATCGGATGTATAGGGTGTATTAACATCAGGAAGTCCTAGTTTTAAACATTCACAATTTATAAAGAAAACTTGAACGAGTAACTTCTTGTTGGGTATTGCATGGTTTTGCAGTAAAAGTAATAGATGAAGTAAAATGTAGGTGTTCATTGATATTTTCATTGTTTAAATCCTTTCCGGTACAGTATGCCCAGTCTGATATATTTAATTTTAATTTCATACTTGCAAACGGCACGTTGAGCCGTTAAAATTATGTCAGTCAAAATTATGTGTCTTTTTTAGGAACACTGTGCCGAAAAGGGTTAAAAATACAGTCGAATGTTTATTACATTGTGATAATTTTTATGTTTAGTGTGTATAAGTGTTTGTTGCCTTTTTTGTTTGATCGATAGTGCGCATTTTTCCGATCCCACCGAAGCTAGCATAGGGGAGAAAATACGGGCTTCTGATTAGTTAAACTTAAAGAGCATTTTCCTTTGGTTCATTTGAGTTTACGTTTATTTAATCATCAATTTCTGTTTGAAAACCTTTTGAAAAATTGATTTTTCTTTTGATTTTACTAGATTTTAATACATAAATATTTTTGGAATTTATAATTAAAGAAGTTAATTATGTTTCTCAACTGTTCTGTATCTTAAAAAAATAAAAATAAAATTGTTATTTCATATTATTTTAACATGATATGCACATATATTCCCCTAATACGTACATCCACATCCAGAACAATTTATTTACAAACAATAATTATATTTTCTTTTTAGGGCATAAATTACGCGATATTTACGAACTCAATTGTTTTATATTAGTTTAAAATTTGCTTTTTCTAATTATTTTAACAGGATGCATCAATATACGCTCTCCTAATACGTGTACATTCACGTTCAGAATGATTTATTTGCAAACAATTGCTCTTTAAAATATTTAACCAATCAGAAGCCCGTATTTTCTCTCCTATGCTAGCTTCGGTGGGATCGGCAAAAATGCCGACAGTGCCTGAATAGTAATTTCATGCTTCTTTTTTTTTCAACAATGAAGTAAAAATAGAGTTCATGATTACATAACAGTTAGATGTTTTTCAAGCGATAATACAAAAGGCAACAATAATTCTAATTGTTGGAACTTGTAAAAGTTAATTCGAAAGCATTCTTGTTCTTTTTACAGGTATTGTTGAAAAGAAAGTTCTGATTTTCTAAAAATGTCTTATTCGATTCTTTGCAAATCTGCGATTTTAAGCTAAAAAATCTTGTTTTTTACGAGACAGATTAAAAGTTTTTGTTCATTATACAGTTATTTGTTATTTAATACCACAACATTTTGTGGGGAAAATGTTGACACTCACGTTGATAATGCGTAAAGTGATGTTGATGTATATCTTCAAAGAACTTGAGATACAAGCAAGTACTTTTTAACACTGATTTTAGTTTACTAACGTATTTCACAAATCCATTATTATTTTTTTTTTAGCATTGATAATGTAACAATGGTGTATTTAGATTTCAAAATACATTCCCGTTTAAAACACACATAAAAAGCGCCAGCCTTCAACAATTGCGTGTTTATTCTATTTCAAACTGCTTATTTTGTAATCTATTTTTAAATTCATTTTTGCTTTCAAACGCATCAAAATGAGAAATTCTCTTATTTAGAAACTACACAATGTGTCGTTATTGTCGGTTTTTTGATAAAGGCAGAAAACGTTGCAAAATAAAGCTGTTTAATTTGGCATTATTTACCGAATTTTCCGAAGCCAGAAATCTGAGAATTAAAATAAATGGTCCAATCGAGAGAATAATTGCTTATAAATCAAATTCTAATGAATTGAGAAAAAAAATTAAATTCCACGGCATCTTATACATCTTTTCAAAAATCACCTCAGCATGTTTCATGTTTGTACTTTTAAAAATATAGACTGAAAATGTATAGGAAAATTTCAAGCTGTTGAGGATGGACAAATATTTTTTCGAATACACCCTTAAGGTTTATACAAATATTCTAGAGACATCAATATAATAAACCTAACTGGAGTGAAAAATTAGCCGCAGTGAAGAATAGAATCCAAGCTTACTAGCTGTTGCTCAATGTACAACAGCAGTCATCACACCAACAGTTAACACAATTTTTTAGAATTTTTAGTGATCAATTTTTTAACAGTACTATACACTTCACTATAGGCTGTTGCTCAATGTAGGACAATAGTCAGCACAGCTAATCAGCACAGTTTGTAGAGGTGATAAATTTTTTAACAGTACTATGCACTTCAACTTAGGCTGTTGCTCAATGTAGAACAATAGTCAGCACAGCTAATTAGCACAGTTTGTAGAGGTGATCAATTTTTTAACAGTACTATGCACTTCAACTTAGGCTGTTGCTCAATGTAGAACAATAGTCAGCACAGCTAATTTGCACAGTTTGTAGAGGTGATCAATTTTTTAACAGTACTATGCACTTCAACTTAGGCTGTTGCTCAATGTAGAACAATAGTCAGCACAGCTAATTAGCACAGTTTGTAGAGGTGATCAATTTTTTAACAGTACTATGCACTTCAACTTAGGCTGTTGCTCAATGTAGAACAATAGTCAGCACAGCTAATTAGCACAGTTTGTAGAGGTGATCAATTTTTTAACAGTACTATGCACTTCAACTTAGGCTGTTGCTCAATGTAGAACAATAGTCAGCACAGCTAATTAGCACAGTTTGTAGAGGTGATCAATTTTTTAACAGTACTATGCACTTCAACTTAGGCTGTTGCTCAATGTAGAACAATAGTCAGCAGAGCTAATTAGCACAGTTTGTAGAGGTGATCAATTTTTTAACAGTACTATGCACTTCAACTTAGGCTGTTGCTCAATGTAGAACAATAGTCAGCACAGCTAATTAGCACAGTTTGTAGAGGTGATCAATTTTTTAACAGTACTATGCACTTCAACTTAGGCTGTTGCTCAATGTAGAACAATAGTCAGCACAGCTAATTAGCACAGTTTGTAGAGGTGATCAATTTTTTAACAGTACTATGCACTTCAACTTAGGCTGTTGCTCAATGTAGAACAATAGTCAGCACAGCTAATTAGCACAGTTTGTAGAGGTGATCAATTTTTTAACAGTACTATGCACTTCAACTTAGGCTGTTGCTCTATGTAGAACAATAGTCAGCATAGCTAATTAGCACAGTTTGTAGAGGTGATCAATTTTTTAACAGTACTATGCACTTCAACTTAGGCTGTTGCTCAATGTAGAACAATAGTCAGCACAGCTAATTAGCACAGTTTGTAGAGGTGATCAATTTTTTAACAGTACTATGCACTTCAACTTAGGCTGTTGCTCAATGTAGAACAATAGTCAGCACAGCTAATTAGCACAGTTTGTAGAGGTGATCAATTTTTTAACAGTACTATGCACTTCAACTTAGGCTGTTGCTCTATGTAGAACAATAGTCAGCACAGCTAATTAGCACAGTTTGTAGAGGTGATCAATTTTTTAACAGTACTATGCACTTCAACTTAGGCTGTTGCTCAATGTAGAACAATAGTCAGCACAGCTAATTAGCACAGTTTGTAGAGGTGATCAATTTTTTAACAGTACTATGCACTTCAACTTAGGCTGTTGCTCAATGTAGAACAATAGTCAGCGCAGCTAATTAGCACAGTTTGTAGAGGTGATCAATTTTTTAACAGTACTATGCACTTCAACTTAGGCTGTTGCTCTATGTAGAACAATAGTCAGCACAGCTAATTAGCACAGTTTGTAGAGGTGATCAATTTTTTAACAGTACTATGCACTTCAACTTAGGCTGTTGCTCAATGTAGAACAATAGTCAGCACAGCTAATTAGCACAGTTTGTAGAGGTGATCAATTTTTTAACAGTACTATGCAGTTCAACTTAGGCTGTTGCTCAATGTAGAACAATAGTCAGCACAACTAATTAGCACAGTTTGTAGAGGTGATCAATTTTTTAACAGTACTATGCACTTCAACGTTTCCTGTTGATCTACCACTGTGCCACTCCGTCAGATACCAATTTTCAAACAGTAAATCAATAGACAAATTGCTGACGATTTTCCCTAACTTGGTTTATTAGTGAAAAATTGCAGACCCAGTGGCTCAGAGATTTTTTTTATTTTTAAAAAGCACTTTTCTAAAAGAAAGGGACAAAATACCTCTTCCAAAACTACACTGTAAAAAATTTTTAACCTACAAACGTAAAGTTGCCGAAATCTGCATGTTTACTAACATTTTATCAGTACACTGTACAAGAAAAGATGCAAGTCTACAAAACGAATTTTTGTAAAGCTACAGAAATCTGCAACTTTACAAACGAATCTACAAAAATTATAGTTGTCTAACTTAAATTTTATCTGTAACCTGGGTTGCAATTACATAATATATTCCCAGTTTCCTAAAAAATTCTCAATAACCTTACAGACTTTTTGATTTACAGTGCAAATTTGTACTTGTTACATGGATTTGTGCTATTGTTTATACATAAAAATATTTAGGATACCCAGTTTTCTAGAAAATTTTTAGTAAGTTTACAAAATTTTTTTTAGTGTAAAAAATACATTTTTGTCATGGAGATTACAGGGCTGAAGAGTACATTATAAAAAATATGTAATTGTTACAGAAAAAATTATTCTTTATAGACATTTTTTTAAAAGAACAATTTTTTACTGTAAGAAAGTTGGATTTAATAATTCTTACAGAGAAAAGCTATGTTTTTTACTGCAAAAATTGTTTTAATAGAAAATTATAGATTTTTCTGTAAACTAAAAAGTTGTATATAAGTAGACACTGATAATGTTTTGGTGCAAATCGCTCAACATATGGCGCCGCCATGGTGCATTATTCGTGACTATCGCAATAGCTCTATTTCAAGAACTAATGCACGGAATTTCACAAAACATTAGACTCTGTGAGAGCTTGATATAAACTGTATCAGATTAGTTTTTTGGTGTATATTGCCCTAAAGGTGGCGTTGATATGCCCCCTTTTCACGATTTCTACAATAGCTATATCTCAAGAACTAATGGACGTATTTTCATAAAACTTCAGATCCCGTTATTCCTTGATATAATATGGTTCTCATTACGTTTTGGTGCAAATTGCACAGGAAGTGGCACTGCTATGTGGCATTATTCATGATTATTGCAATAGCTCTAACCCGGGAACTAATGCACGAATTTTCATAAAACTTCAAATTCAGTTAGTTCCTGATGTAAATAAATATCCTTAAAATAATCGATCAGCAAGTGGCGCTTCTGTCCAGTATTTTTTACGATTTCTGTGGTATTTCTACCTAAAATACTAATACACGGATTTTCATCAGTTTTCAGAATCAGTAAGAACTTGAAATAAGTTTCTGCAGATTCGATTTTTGTGTCAATTAACTAACTGGCGACGCTGATATGTTTAATTTTTCTGGAAATATTAACCTGTATGAGATGGAAGAAAGTTTAGGAATTGCCACGTCCGACTAGTTACTTTTTGTAAATTCAAAAAATACATAACTGCCAGTCGAATGTCTGTTCCTTTTTTGTTTTTTGTACCAATTCGGATATTTAACCGTTTCGGGTTTTGTGTATTATTAGTAGTACATTTTTTTTAATGGAGTATCAAGAAATATTTTTGCGACAATTTACATGTAGTAATGTTAGTATATGTCTGTGCATTTACTATATTACATCATTTATGTTTAGGCATTATGTAATAATAGTAATCATTATTATTTAATTCTCTTTGCGGTGTTTGCGATTCTTTTATTTTTAAAGACATATTTCACTCTTTAAATTTAAAATAAAAGTTACTTTCCTGAAAGAATCATGTGTAATAAAGCGCAAAAAGTATTAGAAAGTTGTAATATAAGTTAAATCTTATTATAATGTAATATTTTTCAAACATCTCCAAAGTTTTTCCTTAGCCTATTCTCATATAAATATTAATTTAAAAAATACACAAAACAACAACATTCGTTATCTTTTTTATAGTGTAATACTCGTCAAATACTAATTTGATTAGCTAAGATAATGTCATTAATGTAAAAGTAAATTTTTCTAAAAATTGAAAAAAAAATTTGGACCGGAAATGTTAAACTGGATGAGGTTTTATTGTCTCTTTTATTTTGTCGAGAGCACAATATTATACAATATTGTCATTTGATTTTTTTTCCTCAAAACAACAATGGATTACAAAAACAAGTTTACGATTACGTAACAATGAAATTATTTTTAAGCTCTAATACGGATTGCAACAATAATTCCAATTGTTTGAATTTCCAAACATGAATTTGAAAGCATTGTTGTGTTTTATACTTACACTGTAAAAAATATGACTATTTTGCTGCATCATCACTCCACCGCTTTTATAGGAAACGACTATTTCAGGCTATCATGGAGCATTCTCATTGGCCAAAAGAGTGATAATCTATAAAAGCGGGGGAGTGACGATGCAGCAAAATAATCATATCTTTTACAGTGTACATTGTTGAAGAAAAAGTCTTTAGATTTCCTAAAAGTCACTCAAACGATTCATTGCGAATGTGCGATTTTTATGATACTTTAGTGCGATTTAAGTGATATATTGAAAGTTTTGAACTAATTGAGACCTGTTTGTATTTCTCTATTAAAACATCGTATTGGAAAAATGTTGACGCTTGCGGTTTTAATACGTGAAGCTATGTTAAAGTTTCTTCCCACAGATCTAAAAGAACCAGTAAGCAATTTCCAGAACTGAAATGAATCAAGTAACTTACTTCAAATATTTTTGTGTATGTTTTATTTTTTATTTCCAATTCTGTTCTTAAAAGCATAGTATTTTTATGATATTTTAATCTCAAAATATATTTTGTTTTTCTACATGCGTAAGGTAATTTTTTACAATACTTTCATAACATGATGGCTTTAGTACAAAACAAGTCATTGGAGGCCACCGAAATACTTACTCATGAATATGCATGCTATAACATATTAAAATAAAACGTGTATCAACTATTTATAAAATGCACTTCAATTCAAAGTAAAATTTAAGCGTATATTTAAATATTTTTATTATACATAGTGATGCTCTATTACATAATTGCGGGTACTACTTGATTATTCCGTCGACACATTTCGAATTTAAAAATCGCTTGATGGTGTAGCAAGCGCGTATAACGTGTTTAATGTCAAGTACGACATTTACGTAATTATTACAGTTTGGCGATAGTTTATCTGGCAAATGGGATAATCAAGCAGTACCGGATTCCGTAAAAGAAACTTCCTTAGAACTCTAAAAATAATAGTCACATTAACTAACAGTTTACTGCGTCGGATTAAGCTTCTCATATGCATTTAAAATGTACCTTTGAATTGAAATTTGAATGAAATGCAGGGTCATGAAAAAACAAAGCGTGGGGAAAATAGGATTACACATATCTCGGTAACAATTATCCAATCGACTTCATTCTTTATGCAAAATTTATGTTTTTTTAACTGTGTTTTACATTCGCTTTTTAAAATAAAATCTGTGAGGGAGTGACCTTTTGTCATAAAGGCACTCTAGTGTTTCTGAGATCGTGACGTCAATAATTTAACATTTTGTAGGCGTAAAAGCGACATCTATCCTCTCTTTTACTTTAACTTTCTAGAGTGTGTGTGCTCTTTCGAATTCCGCAGTTAGCTCGCGGTTATTAGTAATATGTTAATGTGAAGTATCTCAGTTTGCAGCATATAAAAGCTTGGGGGTGAGTTTGGGTGTGTGCGTCTCTGGCATTAGCCAGCAGCCAGCGAGTGCGGACCTCTGCCATTAGACAACGAAGTGGATGATTGTTTAGCGAAGTGCTGACGAATAGAAAGTAGCAACGGCCTCCAGTAAAGTGGTGTTAGAGTTATTTCTAATTTATCTTTGAAATGTGGCATCATACTAGTTCGCTATTCTATGTAACTATAGAAACGAAAATTGTCTGTGTTTTTAGTTGTTGTTTTGATTTGCTAAGAGTAAGCAACGCTTTCGCTATGTCTTAAAGAATAAAGGATTACAGTCTACTAAAGCATGTCAGTATATTAATTAAGTTAATACGCAAACCGCATCACACATCTGGTCACGTCTCCCGGAGTCTATATATATTTTTATCTTCACTTCGAAAAGAAAAGTTCGAAAATAATGAACTATTTTCATCCTTGAATTTTATTAGAACATTATTTTACAAGCTGGACTGGTGAAAAAAAAAGAAAGAAAGAAAATCGTCTGCCACAGCAATCAAGGTAATGAATTATTTATTATTCCTTTTGCTCTTACTATAAGTTTTTGAACATGGAAAACATTGAAAAATTAAAAAAGAAGCGTGCAACATTACGCACTTCAATTACGAAATTAATTAGTAAATTAGAAACATTAATAAAAGATAAAAATAGTGATATTGATAGTTATTTAGAAATTTCAGAACAATTAAATGACAGAGAACAAACTCTAAAAAATCTAAATGAAGAAATAGAATCTGGTATTAGTTTAGAAAAAGAATATGAAATTGACATTAGTGCTAGCGAAGAATACCAGGAAAAAATTATAAAGGCCAAATTTCAAATTAAAAAGCAACTTAAACATTTAGAACAAAGTAAAGTTTCCAATGAAATTCAACCAAATTCTACTCAAATAAACAACGCGATAAATATTAAATTACCCGATATATCTCTTCCGAAATTCTCCGGAAAACCAGAAGAATGGGGTCTATTTAAATTACAATTTAACAACTTAATAACTTCAAATGAGCAACTATCAGATGCGCAAAAGTTGCATTATTTATCAGCGGCATTAATAAGTGATGCAAGAGCTTTGATTAGCACAGAAGACACTTTTTCATCTTTATTTCAAGCATTAAAAGACAGATATGAAAATGATAGAATAGTAACAGAAATACACATCAATTCACTCTTAAACGCAGATAAACTTACACAGCCTTCCGCTAAAGATCTTCGAAATCTAGTCGATAATGTAAAAAAAAGCATTCGCGCCTTGAAGATTTTGAATTATAATAGAAATAATCTTTCAGATGTTTTAATATTGAACATCATTCTCCAAAAGTTAGATAGAGATACCCGAAAAAATTATGAAATGACGATAAGTTCAAAAGAAGTTCCGAAGTTAGATGAATTGCTTTTATTTTTAGAAAAACGATCTCAATATTTGGAAAATATTCATACAGTCACGTCTGTTAAACCTTTCAGTAAGGATCAGAAACGTTCATTTAATTTTAAGTCATTGACTTTGTTAGCAGAAAGTCCACACATTTGTTCAATGTGTAAAGGCAATCACATTTTAATGAGATGTTCCCAATTCTTAAATTTACCAGCAAAAAAAAGGTTTAATATTGTTAAAATGAAAAAATTATGCTTCAACTGTTTATCATCAGTTCATAACATTAGCCAGTGCAAAAGTTCAAGCACGTGCAGAAAATGCAACAAACGGCATCACACACTGATCCACCTGGAACGCGGTAATGAAAATATTGATACTAATCAGACTATAGCAAACCAAGATGAAAATACTATTAGAAGTAATTTATCGCCAACCGCAAACGCATTTACTCCTTATAGTTACACAAATAATCCGATGTCTGTTACCGCTTTGGGTGAAAATACACATTCATTTGATAGCACGCATTCAACTATTAATAATACTGTAATGAGTATGACATCTTCTTCTAGTAAACAAGTACTGCTTTCAACTGCGATAATATATGTACAAAACGCTAGACGAGAATTAGTTCCTCTTAGAGCATTGTTAGATTCAGGATCGCAAAATAACTTTATAACGAAGGAATGTTCTGAGTTATTGTTCTTGAAAGGAAGGAAAATAAACGCATCAGTTTCAGGGCTAAATAGTTCAGTTATGAATATAAAGGAAAGTATTATAACAACCATAGCAAATAAAAACAGGAGTTTTAATGAAACATTGCAATTTTTTGTTGTTCCTAAAATTACGCGCATAACACCAGCTACATATCTAAACATCATGCCTATTAAGCATTTACAAACTTTTCAGTTAGCTGATCCACAATTTGATAAACCAGGTCCAATACATGTTTTATTATCAAACGAAGTATTTTTTAAATTAATTGGACAAAATAAAATAAATATGCAAAATTTGGTTTTTCAAGAAACTGTTTTTGGCTATGTTGTCAGTGGTTCTACGTCTATGCCCCTACAGAATTTTAATAATTATTGTGGTCTTGTTCGATCTGTCGATGATTTATCCAACGCTATACAAAAATTTTGGGAAATTGAAGCGATTCATGATAAAAACCCAATAAAAATTAAAGAAGAGCAGTATTGTGAGGAACATTTCTTGCGTACACATACTAGAAGAGATAGAAGAGATGATGATGAAGTAATTGTGGAAAATTCTGAAATGGGTAGTTTGCTGTTGCAAACAAATCGTGAAAAGAAAATTGCTCAATCTATAGACCGAAATGGAAACAGTCTCTATTCATTTGAATCAAATAACAAGAAAACTATCGATAAGTTTCAAAATATGAACGTGAATAGTTCATTACCACAAACAAATCCTGAAGCGGAAATCAAATCATCTTTAGAACGAAATGAACAGAATATTTATTCTTTTGTTTTAAATGAAAAGAAAACTATCCAGTATCAAAATACAAATATGGACAGATCATTGTTGATAGCCAATCGTTTAACGGAAAATAAATCACCTCTAAGAAGTAATGAAGCAAGTACTTTTTCACATACATTAAAAGAAAAGAAAATTGACCATAAGTATCTGAATTCAAATTCCGGTGAAATACAAAGAGAAGCACCAGTTCAACATCAGGTTGATGATAATAAAATGTTTATTGACGGTAAGGTTGAGCCTTTTGATAATTATACAGTGGGTGATGCAAGTAAACAGCATGAATTACATAATCTTCTCAATACAAACATCCTACAAGCAGCAGTTGTATCGAAGATTGATTCTGGGAAGAATACTGAAATTATCACGCCTAAGAAAATGATCGCTCACGGAAAAAAAATTCAACATATTCAAACCAACGATTTTCAAAATAAAGGCAATATTAGTAAAAAATCTCCAGTATGCATTCAAGCCGACAAAATTTCGCATTCGCCTGTGATATCTTCTCCGAAAAATTCTCAACCTGAATTCAAAGTACCGGCCCCTCCAAATCCAAAAACACCATTACCAATGGATTCGAATCTCAAGACACCCTTAACAAGACAGTTGCAAAATTCTGGGGAGCCACAGGTTGATATAGAAAGTTCAAATTCTGCTCTTTTCAAGGCTGATTCTGCTTCTCCAGGATTTGCCTATACTACTCGATTAATGTACCCAATGAATGCCGCAAGTACCATCAAACACCCAGTAGACCTTGTATCTCGAGGACTAACCTTCGACAAATTAATTGACTGTGAACTTTTTTGGCATGGCCTTCTCTTCTTGAGAGAAAGAGACAATGAATCCAAACAGAACATTGATTTAGAACGAGTCAAAAACAATAATGACTTTTCATTAGAATTAAAATTGAAAAACAGTACAGCATTATTAAGTTTAAATTCTAGTGGATTTGTAAATGAAATTTTAAGTATCAGCAATAATTATACTAAAATATTACGTGTTTTAAGCTATATTTTCAGGTTCTTAGATAACACAAGAAAATTAGATGAAAAAAGAAAGGGACACGTAAGTATGGAAGAATTATCACGAGCAGAAATATTTTTGATTCGGGAAATCCAAAAACTTGAATTTAAAGCAGAATATACTGCATTGTTAGCAGGTAAGCAAATTTCTAAGAAAAGTAAATTGCGATTGTTAAACCCCTTTTTAGATGCCGATAAGGTGCTAAGAGTAGGAGGGCGTTTAGATAATGCAGACCTAAGGTTTGCTCAAAAACATCAATATATTCTGCCAGCTAAGGGTAAATTGTGTAGCCTAATTGCAATTTACTATCATAAAAAATATCTTCATATAGGTGCACAAGCATTGTTATGCCACTTGAGGCAAAAATACTGGCCTCTACGGAGAAGAAATTTAGCTAGAAAAATAACGCATGAGTGTGTAACTTGTAGTAAAAGCAACCCCATAACCATACAACAAATCATGGGTTCCCTACCCACTGAGAGAGTACGTCCTAGCGCACCATTTAATTATGTGCGAACAGATTTTGGTGGCCCCTTTTTCATAAAATATAAGGGACAGAGAAAGGGAATTCTTAATAAAGTGTATTTGGCAATCTTTGTTTGCTTTGTAACTAAAGCAGTGCATCTCGAACTAGTGTCAGAATTGACTGCGGATGCATTCATTGCCACCTTAAAAAGGTTCATTGCTAGGCGCGGAAGGTGCGCAGTAATCTTTTCAGATAATGCAAAAAATTTTGTTGGTGCTAACGCCAAGTTACAGAGACTCCATAATTTACTAAGACATCCTGAGGAGAAGTTAGCGAATTATTTGACAGAAGAGAATATTATTTGGAAATTTATTCCACCCAGAGCACCTAATTTTGGCGGGTTGTGGGAGGCAGGAATAAAATCGGTAAAATATCATCTGAAGCGAACGGTAGATAATGCAAGGCTAACATTCGAAGAGTTATTAACTGTAATTGCTCAAATAGAGTCTATATTAAATTCACGGCCAATCACTCCATTGTCTTCAGACGTGAATGACTTGGAGGCCTTAACACCAGGCCATTTCTTAATCGGAAGGCCTATGACAGCCATCGTTGAACCAGAATTAATTAATGTTAACGAAAATAGACTATCTAGATGGCATAGAATTTCAAAATACATTCAATTGATATGGAATCGTTGGAATAAGGAGTATTTAAATACGCTCCAACAACGCTCCAAGTGGCAATTTGAAAAAAATAATGTTAGCATAGGAACCCTAGTGTTGATAAAGGAAGATGACCTCCCTACAAATAAATACTTACTAGGACGCATTATAAATATTTTCCCTGGTGCAGATGGTAAGATTAGGGTCGTCGAAGTTAAAACCGCTAGGGGAATACTTAAAAGAAGTATTTCAAAAATTGCGTTATTGCCACAACAAGTCTCAGAAAATTAATTACGAAATGTAAAAAAAAAAAAAAAAAAAAAAAAAAAAAAAAAAAAGGGTTTTGTTATGTCTTTTTATTTTTAGTTTTCCTATTGTTGTATATTCGTATTTGTATTTTTTCATTGTTAAAAGAAAATTGTTGTATTGTATCATATTACTTACGCATTTGTAATGTTAATATTTTGTACTGTATAATTTATTGAAGTTGACCCTTCAATGTCGGGGGGTATGTTAGAGTTATTTCTAATTTATCTTTGAAATGTGGCATCATACTAGTTCGCTATTCTATGTAACTATAGAAACGAAAATTGTCTGTGTTTTTAGTTGTTGTTTTGATTTGCTAAGAGTAAGCAACGCTTTCGCTATGTCTTAAAGAATAAAGGATTACAGTCTACTAAAGCATGTCAGTATATTAATTAAGTTAATACGCAAACCGCATCACACAAGTGGAAAGGAGTTTGGACAGTGGATTTAAGAGTCGGCCGTGGTAAGAAAGTTTAATAGTAGTTCCATTTTTAATTATTGATGAAATAAAGAATTATCCACAGCCACGGGCTGTTTAACTAAGCTTTGTTCAGCAGCTCAGCCAGGAGACAGTGTCAAGTGTTAGGCGGTGCCACGACTGAGCTAGGTTGGGGCCTGTGAGTATGATTTTAGCTGTTCATAGTGTTCTCAGTGTGTAAAACTTTAGACTTGCTCCACTTCCCTTCGGCCATTATCACTTGAATAAACTTTGTTGTTTTGACCTAAACTACTGAGTATGTCTGCATATAACGTTACAAACGACACCCACCGTGGGTTTACCGTTACAAATAGCACCCAGCGTGCGTGTGACGTTACAAATGGCGCCCAACGAAACATCGGACATTATGAGATTGTGCCACGTGTGTATTTCACCGGTGAGGCTGATATTAGTGAATTTTTAGTTAAATTAGATGATTATATTTTGTTCAATAATATACCTGAAAAAAGTAGATACGTAGTGCTTAAATGCTCGTTAAAGGGCGAAGCACTTTTGTGGTTGGAAAATATAGGAAAGTTTTTGATTAATGAAGAAGCGAAAAGATTTGAACAAACTGTGACTGAGTTAAAGAAGGCATTTCCTCCCGTTAAAGATAAAAGTATTTTGAGAAAAGAGTTCTTTTGTAATAAGCAGAATATTTATGAGTCGGCGTCAAAATTTTATCTTCGTAAGCTTGAACTAAAAAATAAATTAGATTTAGATATCACATTTGAGGAATTGTTGGACATTGTTTTTCCTCTTTTTAATCCAAATATACAGGACTTTATTGAAGTTAGAGCACCGAAGAATTTTGCAGAAATGCATCAGATATTATCGAAGTACGAGACTCGGCATAGCTCGGCACAACGGGATTTGCGTAGCCCTCGGCAGAGACCTGTCACGGATAGTAATTTAAGAAATGAGGGGGAACGTAATTTTGTGAGATGGGGGCAGCGATTTCCGGATAGTAATTTGCGTAATAGAAATGATGGATTTGGTCGTAATATGTCGAATACGAGTAATGGTAATAGGAATGGTGGTGGTGCTAATAATTTTAGAAGTGGTGAGAGAAATATGTATGGAAATAGACAGAATAGTGGTTATAATCGTAGTGGGGGAGTACGGGACAGAAATGTTTCTTCGCAAGTGCGGAGATTAACTTCGGATGAGAATGTTGAAAATAGGTCAATGCGAAGCAAATGTGTTCAGAGGTCGGAAAAGTCTTCGGTGAATTTGAAGAAAATTACTATTAATCCGGTTGAGTTACCTGAAGTGTTAATTGTGTTAGATGGTATTGTCGTTAAAAGTGTCTTCGATACAGGGGCAGATAAGTCGTTCATTTCTTTTGATTGTTATCGGAAATATTTTTCGTATAAGAAGTTGAAAAGGTCAAGTCTTGTGGTTCAGTCAGCACAGGGAGTAGCTTGCGATAATAAAGGTTCAGTAGAATTGGAAGTTGAAATTCGTTCGGTTAAGACATGTTGGGAGTTTTGTGTGTTAGATGGGTTAACAGTGCATTGTATAGTTGGTGTGGATTATATGAAGGATAGAGGAATTAGTTTGGATTTCTTTAAAAAGTCGTTAATAGTGAATAATGATGAGAATGTGAGTAAGAAAGAGCCAGTTTTAGTGTCAGTTAATTTGGAGGAGTCGGGGTTAAGTGAAATGGAGAAGGAGGAATTTAATAAGTTTTTGAATGAATTTGGAGAGGTTTTTTCTGATAAACCGGGTTTAACGCATGTTGCGTGGCATGAGATTGATACTGGTTTGAAAGCACCTGTTGCTAGTAAACCATATCGTTATGATAAAGTTAAACAAGGTATAATTGATTATCATATTCAAAAAATGTTAGCGGACGATATTATAATGCCAATTGAGTCGCCTTTTGCATCTCCAGTAGTGTTATGTCGTAAAAATAATGGGAAAACTTTAGATAATCCAGAGGCATATAGGTTTGCAGTAGATTATAGAAAGTTAAATGCGATAACGCAATACCCTCAGTATCCTATTCCAGTTATTGATGACATTTTGGCTAATATAACGAGTACGAATTATATGTCAACGTTAGATCTTACGTCGGGTTATTTTCAGATTGCAATGAAGCCGGAGGACATACCTAAGACTGCTTTTATTACTCGGGACGGTTGTTTTGCTTTTAAGAGAATGAGTTTTGGTTTATCGGGAGCGCCGGCAACGTTCCAGAAGGCCATGAATAATATCCTTAAACCTTTGCTTGGTAAGGGTGTCTTGGTCTACCTGGACGACATAATTATAATGGCAGCTACTTTTGAAGAGCATTTAAAATTGTTGAGGGAAGTATTTACGTTGTTAAGAGATGCTGGGTTAACAGTTAAGTTAGAAAAATGTAAATTTTTGAGAAAAGAGATAAAGTATTTAGGAGTTAAAATTACGCGTGATGGTATTAATATAGATAATGAGAAAATTGAGGCAATTACGTCAATGAGTCCCCCCAAAAATAGTAAGGAAGTGGCGACATTTTTAGGGATGGTGGCTTGGTTTGCCAAGTTCATTCCACGTTTTTCGGAGTTATGTGAACCGTTGTATAATTTAAAAAGGAAAAGGGTGAAGTTTGTATGGTCATCAGCGGCTCAGAGATCGTTTGAATTATTAAAAGAGGCAGTAGTTTCCCCTCCTGTTTTGGCTCACCCCGATTATTCATCTCAGTTTGAAGTGTATTGCGATGCGAGTGCAGTGGGGGTTGGAGCGATGTTAGCACAGAAAGGTCGACCTATAGCATTTGCGTCAAGAATTTTAAATGCAGCGGAAAGGAATTATTCGATTACGGAAAGGGAGTGTCTTGCAGTAATTTGGGCTTTGAATAAATTTCGTTGTTTTTTCACTAATATACCGGTTAAAGTCATTACGGATCATTCAGCTTTGACAAAGTTAACTAATGGAAAGGGTTTGTCGTCTCGTATGGTCAGATGGTGTTTGAAGTTAGCAGAGTATAATGTGGTTATAGAACATAGGGCTGGCAAGGAGAATGCGGTAGCGGACGCTCTGTCACGAAACCCGCATGGTGGTTTAGAGGTCACGGAGGAAGTTAAGTGTTGTGCATTGTCTTCATTGGTGTTAAGGTCGCGAGAGCAGTTGATAAGAGAACAGAAGCAAGATGAAGAGTTTGGTAGTTTGTATCGTTACTTGGAAAATCCTGATGATGTCCCGAGCGCAGATGTGCCTATGTTTGAGAAGTGGTCCCAATCTTTTAAGCTTATCGATGGTCTTCTTTTTTATTCTAAAATTGTAAATTCACGTGGTGAATTAAGAGTTTTTATTCCGGCTAGTCTTCGTAAGGCCATCTTGAAAGAATTTCATGATAATCCATTAGCAGGTCACTTAGGAATCAGGAAAACTTATGCTCGAATTTGTGAATCCTGCTACCTCCCTAAAATGCGGGAAGCAGTGCGCGCTTATGTCTCCAGCTGTAGCACATGCCAACGCTATAATTATAAAAATGTAAGTCCAGCTGGCAAATTAATTCCTATTAAAGTAAATTTTCCTAATGAATGTGTAGGTGTAGATTTAATCGGTCCTTATCCATTGTCTAATCCTAAAAGATATAGATTTGTGCTAGTTATAGTTGATTATTTTAGTAAATGGGTAGAGTTAGTCCCCCTCAGGAAGGCTTCTGCACCTGCAGTTGCCGATGCATTTTTCGATAATTATATTTCTAAATATGGTGCACCAATTAGGGTAGTGAGCGATCATGGCCCTTGTTTTATTTCTGATATATTTAAGGCCCTGTGTGAGAAGCTGGAGATCGATCATTCTTTTACTGTTCCGTATCGACCTCAGTCTAATATGGCTGAACGTGTAAATCGTACATTAATTCAAATGATTTCTTCATATGTTGGTTCTCATCATGCAAATTGGGACCAGTTTCTTCAGCATTTTGCGTACGCACTTCGTACAGCAGTTCACGAGTCAACGGGGAAAACGCCAGCTGAATTGTTTTTGGGTAGAAAAGTCATTACTCCATTCCAAAGGTTAGTTATGGTGTCGGATGCGGAAAGTCAGTACATGTGTCAGGATATTGAGAGATTGGTTAAGGAAGCTCAGGTTCAAATGGGAAAAGCGCAAGAAAAGCAAGCTCAGTATTATAAGATGCGTAGGAGGGAGTTAGAAGTGAAAGTTGGAGATTTTGTGTTAGTAGAAAAGCATTGGTTAAGTTCAAGTCGTCAAAAGAGAGTAGCTAAGTTTGGTCCGAAGTTTGTAGGTCCGTTCGAGGTTTTAGAAGTTCTAAATAATAATTTGGTTGTTGATGTCAATGGTGAAAGAATGACGGTTAATTTGGATCAGGTTAGAGTTTATAAGTTTAGAGAAAATGGTAGTGAAGGTTCTCATGTGTCGAGTGGTGTTTAGCGACATTCCCGATCCAATGAGTGTCCCGAGTCCAGCACTTCTTCATCTAATTCTTTTCATCAATATTCAAGAAGAAAATTTGGTCAAACAGCTCCAAAAACTGTTCTTGAAAGTCGAAAGCCTAGCAATCCGAGAGCAAAGTATGATAATAAAAATAAGAGAATTGTGTCAGATACATCGGACTCTGTGTGCCATAAAAGACAAAAAATTATAAACTGTCCAGTTCCTCCACCTATTAAACAGCAACCTCACAAACATACATTATCTAATAGTTCACCATCTTCAGTGATTAATCCCCGGAAAAGATTTCGTATGGATACTCGACAAACTGTTAAAAGGACTTTAAAGTCGGAATTTTTGCCCAATAAGAAACAACGTAGGTCTGGAAAGAAACGTGGTCTAGGATCTTCAGTAACTTCGTGTGCGTCTAGAAAGAGGAGACAACTCTAAGATTACCGGCATCAGCAGTGTGAATCTCGCCATGGTGTGACCCCAGCAAACCGGCCAGAGCAGAGTCGTCGAGCGGAACCTACAAGTATCCCGCGGCATCCATTCCGAACCAGGCTGCAGGCACGACAGTCAACTGTGGCGTCACCATACAGTTCCGATGACGAAAGATCCTTCGTACAAGGTTTCTGGGACAGGAGGAGAAAGCCATCCTGTAGTATGAAGCCAGCCAGCAGCGAATCATCTCTATGATTGGGTGATAATGTTCTTTATTAAATTTCTATTAGAGTGTATATATGTGGTAGCAATGTGAAAGAATAGAAAGCAGAAAGACTGTTTGGTACTTTTCGGCCATTTTTGGAATTTTTTGACGGACTCACGTTTAGTGCTTAATTGTGTTCAAAATTTGTTTGTAAAATTGTTAGTTTTATGTATGTTTGAGATTTTGGTCTTAACTGCTTTTAAAAATTCTGGATCTATTGTTAAATTGTTGTGTTATTTGTTAAAAATGTTACTATATTGTTATATTGTTCATGTGTTATAAAATGTATGTTAATGTATGTTTAAATTTTCAGAAAGTACAGATAGTAATTTGGGTTATTTTGTACACGCGCCGCGGTTCAGACGCGCACGTGTTTTGCTGTCAAGAAGTCCTTGACACGCGTTTCTATCTCTTATACTAACATTTAATGAATTAACTTTCTTCTTATCGTTCGTGTTTTATGAGTTGCGTTTTGTACTTTAGTTGGGAATGGTTTCCGCAAGTTGCGAAGTTTTAAGCCGCGTTTGAATTTGAAATTGTATTGTATTAAAAATTGAATGTTAATGTGATTTTCTTGCAGGGAAGTATACCTGTGTTATGTGTTGATTCTGCTATTTTTCTTTTAGTTAATACAGATGAAGAGCATGATGACGTCATTTTGTAAATTTTTGATATTTTTTGATTGTTGCATAAGCACAGCGATATGCCGCTGTACGTATGTGCCCCAATTATTGTTAAAGTGGAGTTAAGTTCTGAAGAATTTCGGGAGTTAGTTCATTGGCTAATGGGTTTGTAGGTATTACGTAGTAGCAGAGTTATTTTAGTATGAAGTAATTGTAATTCTAGATGAAGTCGGAATTTGGATGAGGAAAATTTTTGCGCATTGGGTTTTCTGGACTTGGTGCGAATTTTAGTATTATTAAAGTTTTGTGGAGAAATTTTTGGTAAAGTTATAGTTGTATTGCAATATTGAGGAAAATTTCGGAAGGTTAGTGTTTTGAGAAATTTTAGCACTCCCAGTAGAGTGGGCTGTTTTGAAAGAAGTAATTAGTTTTGAAAATTTTACGAGTTTTTGGAAGTTTTACGGAGGCTATTTGTAAGATAGAAGAATGATTGGATTGAATATGTGAATATTTGAGGCAAACTGAGTTTTTTTTATGTTGTGATGGGTTAAAGTTAATATTTTAAAAGTTATGTTTCGGCGCTAAATTTCACCCATCACTGTGTTTTATTACGGCTCGAAATTTATAACAAGAAAAAGTTCTGGGCATGCATTTGGCCCAGCCCTTTTTCTCTGCGGAATCCGAGGGGGGGTTGTGAGGGAGTGACCTTTTGTCATAAAGGCACTCTAGTGTTTCTGAGATCGTGACGTCAATAATTTAACATTTTGTAGGCGTAAAAGCGACATCTATCCTCTCTTTTACTTTAACTTTCTAGAGTGTGTGTGCTCTTTCGAATTCCGCAGTTAGCTCGCGGTTATTAGTAATATGTTAATGTGAAGTATCTCAGTTTGCAGCATATAAAAGCTTGGGGGTGAGTTTGGGTGTGTGCGTCTCTGGCATTAGCCAGCAGCCAGCGAGTGCGGACCTCTGCCATTAGACAACGAAGTGGATGATTGTTTAGCGAAGTGCTGACGAATAGAAAGTAGCAACGGCCTCCAGTAAAGTGGAAAGGAGTTTGGACAGTGGATTTAAGAGTCGGCCGTGGTAAGAAAGTTTAATAGTAGTTCCATTTTTAATTATTGATGAAATAAAGAATTATCCACAGCCACGGGCTGTTTAACTAAGCTTTGTTCAGCAGCTCAGCCAGGAGACAGTGTCAAGTGTTAGGCGGTGCAACGACTGAGCTAGGTTGGGGCCTGTGAGTATGATTTTAGCTGTTCATAGTGTTCTCAGTGTGTAAAACTTTAGACTTGCTCCACTTCCCTTCGGCCATTATCACTTGAATAAACTTTGTTGTTTTGACCTAAACTACTGAGTATGTCTGCATATAACGTTACAAACGACACCCACCGTGGGTTTACCGTTACAAATAGCACCCAGCGTGCGTGTGACGTTACAAATCTTTTAAAAATTTTTATATACTTTTTATCATAACGAATATTTTGAGAATCCGAGAAAGATATTTCCCGACAATCGAGGTCACTGATATTCAATAGGCTTCTTCCTATTAATAGATACTAAATGTACACGAAATTTTAAGCCTCTATCTCAATTTGTTCGGGAGATAGAGTGTTTACAGACAGACATGCAGAAAGATGGGCAGACGGGCGCCAACTTTTTTTCTAAAATATGTTTATCAGAATCTCCAGTGTCTGAAACGTATAAATCCGTCATTTTTTTCGATTTTCAAAACGATTGCAAGACTTACCCTACATTACGTATGATGGGTAAGTAAAAAGTAATGTTATATTTTAACTATTTTGTGTGTTTATTAGTTCTTTATTTTACTTTATTTATTAGGCGAAAACGGAGATTAGCTTACAAACACAGATGCGCTTTTAAACGTTATTTTACTTTAATTATCAGAGGATTATATACCCCAAAAATTCGGATTAATTGGGATTAGACCGAATCCGGATTATCCGGAGAATGAGACAAAAGGAAATAAAATAAAATATACTTACAGAAAATCACCTTTATACTAAACATACTGAATACAGACAATAAAATATTTACTTTGTTAATATAAAATTTGTAATCTTGTGCTGGGTCAGTTTTGTACACCTTTTTCGGCCGCTCGGTGACGCATCCACTTAAACATACGTAGTTCGTTGGATATCATCTCTACCAGACTTTCAAAATAAATCATTAATTGTTCTAAATGAGACATTGCTTCATTACGACTAATAACGTTTGGTTTATTATGGTGAATAAGGTTAGTTTTCGCCTGTATCATCTTCATTTTCATTTTCTTCATTTGTGCTCAAAGTAATTACTACGTCATCTGTAAATGAATTGTGTCATCTTCATTACTTTGTATTTCCAACCAATAGCTAATGTAGCTAATATCAACATCTGAACAACCATCTTTTTTCTTAACGTGCATTAAAATCTTCAGTTGTAATTTCTTTTCATTTTCGCTCATTCCTTCTCCTGTTTGAAGTTTATTATTTGAGAAATCACAATTTGCAGGCCATGGATTCTTCCACGATTTTCGGAGATTCTTTTCGGTGTTCTTCCGAAAGGACTCGAGAAAAGACTTTTTATTCAGATTACGAGTATGAAATAAATTAATGCTATGAAAATTTCCCGATCACTTCTCAAACTTGAAAAAAAAAATTAACCAGATCGATCCGGATTAACGGGGTCCGAATTAGCGGGGTTCTACTGTACATGATGCACGAGACTCATTTAAAATTTCATTGTCTTTTCGAAATAAATAATCACCACCTGTGATAAGGGACAATATCTTTTCAACTGACATATCCACATATAATTTTGAACTCATACGACCTCCAAAGCGTAAAATTGGTGTTGTTCCATTGGCTGCAAAACTTGCCAACGCCATCACAGAATCTCCTCCATATTGGCACTTCGAAAAAATAAGTTTTTCTTTTTGCAAGTCCTACCTAACGGAGAATACCCTCTGGTAGGTCCAAAGTAAATTTTTTTGTTTGAAAATAACACATCTTTTCCGCGAAATCCAAAACAAACGCTTTTCTAAGCAAATTATGATGATTTTTCTGATTCACTGATGTTTCTGTTAAATTTATTTTTATAGATTCGACGAACAATCCACATTTAGAATGACCATTAGATGTAATTTGAGTTAAAAGTTGATTTTTAAAATCTTTTTGTTATTCAGTTATTACCGTCTTTCGATAATAATTTGGTATGAAGATTTTTAAATCTAATCACAAATTAAAGTTTGGTTTGGTTTGTATTTATGTCGGCCAATTATCTACACGTGGGATATAGGCCCTAAAGCAGGGTATGCCCTTCGTAATGCTGCTTGAGGATCTTTCTAAGGGAGCCCGTATTTACACAAGGAAATCCAAGATTTGAAGAAAATCACGGAGAACTCCAAACGGTTAAGTCGACGGTCGCGATTGGATTCGTACCTTGCACCTGCCATCTACCAGTTTTGGAGACAGAGTAATAACAAATTAAAGAGTAGTTTGTTTATTATTTGAACAGCTGAAAGTATTTTGCAATATAATCGATTTTCAGACAGTTGTTGAGCAGTGTAGTGTTAATAAAGGAACTGGGACTATGGTCATAAAAAGCAAAGCTACAGTCAAGCAGTAACAATTTGATTTGACATGTTTAATAAATGATCTTTTGCACATTTGTTATTTTTACTGTGACAGAGTAAGATTTTTTAATATTATTTAACTTAATTTTTAATACTGTAAATAATATTTGTTATTTTAATATTTTATATAATATATTTAAACAAGAATAGTATTAACCACGTAATCGTCGCGCCCGAGACATTCACGGGCTGCAAGCTTCACGACTTTTATTCAGAATTGTTTGAGTCCCAGCAGTTTTATAAAATAGTGCAATTGGTTTTATTCAGGTATCATTTTATTCGTCATTAAATACGGTGAATATTTTTTTATCAAAAAAGTGGTGGCAATAATGAATTTGAAATTTTAAACCGTAATTTAATGCGACCATTAAGAGGTTAAACTATATCTTAATC
Source organism: Maratus speculifer (assembly GCA_964019185.1). Taxonomy (NCBI): domain Eukaryota; kingdom Metazoa; phylum Arthropoda; class Arachnida; order Araneae; family Salticidae; genus Maratus; species Maratus speculifer. Next base: position 28,710,721 of record OZ025302.1, read on the forward strand.
ACTACAGTATATCTTAGCATGAAAAACTTCAATATTTATGACAAAAAATTTACTTTATCAAAATTTTATCAAACTAATTCAAATTTCAGACTATTTTTATTTTGTAACCAATTTAAAAGATAATTTAAAAAAGGAAGCAATAGCGCACTTCTTTCGGTTAATAATATTTTTTTATTAAGAAGTTACTGTTTACAAAATTCTTGGTTTAAAAAAATTAATAAAATTATAAACACACTTATTGTTAAAAACATATTAAAAAACAGGAACTAATGAGAAGCATACATTATTTGTCACATGTAAATTATTTGAAACTTGTTCAATGATTTTACATTGAAATGAATTCTTTTAATGCACTCTCTCTGAATATAGAACAGGCATTAAAAATAATTTAAGACAATTTTCCTAAAATTTGATATTTTTTCCTTAAAAAATATTTTACTCAGATTCAAGATAATTAATGGTGATCATTTCTTGAAATCAGTAAAAAACATACTCAGTTTCATCGAAATCTATGACAGTGGTTTAAGGGAAATGACATGCAATGACTCTGCTTGATTTGATTCAGAATGTCCCTCAAAATATTTTAAAATACGAAATACTACTAAAAACACCCAAAATCCTACTATTTTCATTTCATAACCAAGTAAATGACACTTTTAGTATAATTCCGAGCAAAAATAAATTTAACAGAAATTGCATTTTTTGTGATAATGCCTTTTTTTGTTGTTGTTAATTCATTATTTTTCATTAAAAAAAATCACCGATTTCAAAGCAACAAAATATTTTTAGACAAACTTAAAATGTTATAAGCATAACAGTAATTTTTTATAAGCTGCGTACCGTTTTTATTATGCATAAATTATTCGAAGATGATTTATCGAATAGATATTTAGATATAATTATATATATTAGATGTTACATTTAAAAACCTAGCAGTAAAGAATGCCAACTGGTGGCAGCTTTTCAAAGTTTCGGTAATTTTTTCATCAGAAACTATTTTTTCAATGAATTAAAAAAAATACTGGTGATCATATTTCAATAAGGAACTTGCAATCAGCTGATAGCCATTGTATTTCAAGTGGAGGTCAGGTAGTTCCACCAATCAGAACTGTCTATTTCTACTGTGTGACCTCCAGTATGACGTCAATTGCAACTGCCCTATAGTAAGAACAAACACACGCAGTTTCATCAAGATCTGTGACGATGGGTTACAGACCTGCCTTAACTGACGACATAAATGAAATTCATCTAATTAGAAAATCTTCCAGTGTCGTTGAAAATTAATTATATTTTATTTTCTATAAAAGAGTATTCGTAGGAAGCACACAGAGCCAAAAAGGTCCCCGAAGATAAAATTTTCGAAAAAGGACGCCAGTTTTTAAATTTCTTGTGGAGTCGGGTTGTGACAAATTTTCTTTCGAACAGTAAGTAAATTATTTTAATATTGTGTTACATACGTAAAAAAAACTGACGCATTTTTATTTTTAAATACTCAATATTGTTTAATATGTATGACTTTAAGAAAATTGAGATAGAAAATAAAATTGATAATTAGTAATTTCTAGTCTTAAAGTGTTGTCTTCATGCTCACTTCATGTCATTCATGTTTCTGTCAAAATTAACGAGTTACTTTCGTTGAATACATTTTTTTTAATCTGATCTATAATAACTATATATTCTTATCATACCATTTGAGGTGCAAATGCCCCAACTGCATTGTCAATAAATACTAATAAAAGCCTATGATTATTGGCTGTCATAAAGTAACAAAATTTAAAAATCGTATTATTATTTATCTTTTTTTTTCAAAAACTTATACACACATTGCGTATGTATAATATGTTATATAATAATAATAATAATGATAATAATATGCATGTTATTTAGAAATGTGTTTCTATATATTTAGAACTAATTAATAATAATAGATATTTATTCATGCAATAATTACTTTAAAGTTTTTAGAAAGTTTCGATTTCGACAGAAAATAGGACGATTACCGAAACTCGGTTTTGGTTTCGGTCTTAGAAGCTTTTTTTGGCCCATAACCAAAAATTAGGGAATGGTAAAGTAGGGAACATCAATAAACAGTTGAAAAAAAAAACCTTGAAAAGTTGATAAGTATGAATGTTAAAAAAATATCCCTGTTCTAGAAACTAATTTCAGAGACCCTGCACCAACAAAGAAAATTTAAAGAAATTACTTAAGTAGCAAATGAATTTTATGAACATCGACAGTTTTTCTACAAATCATAAAACATGTTTCAGAATGACAAAAAAAAACCCTGCTTTTATAGAGATTTAACTGTTCAAATATTTGTACACTTGGATACTGAGTGAAATATATGTGAGATACATATTTAATGTTATAGTACATAAAATTTTGCATTCATTCATATCAAGGAGATTAAGTATTTTGAAGTATTTTTTTCCCAGAAAATCCTTTGTTGATTATTTCACAAATGAAATTTTTTCCATTAACATGCTAATGTACATTAAAATTATGTTTGTCAAAAATATTTGGGTGCATATCTGACAAGTGAAATGTTTCGAATGTTAATGCTCCCTAAAAAAACTGTTTTTAATATACATTTGTAAAAAAAATTCTTTTTACATAACTGAAAAGTTTTTCATTTGTATGTTATTATCCTTGTCAATTGAAATTCTGCTGTTGGATTTTTTACAAATTTCATTTCTCATATGTATGTATACAATGTGCATTTAAGTTATGCTTGAGAGAAAATTTGTTGTTCCATATTATCATCTCCCATTGAAAACTTAGTCATTTGTATGCTTGAGAACATGCTTCATCATATTATATTTCCAAGAAAATTTTTTGTTGCATACCTCACAACTGAAAGATTTCTTATTAGTATGCATCAGAAGGTGTGCATTCAGATACGATTTCTGTAAAAACTTTTTGTTGCAAATTTCACAACTGTAAGGTTTTTCATTTGAATGCACGAAAAGGTGTGCATTCAGGCTTCTTTTCTGAGAAAACCTTTTGTTGCATATTTCACAACTAAAAGGTTTCTCATTTACATGCGTACGTCGATGTACATGCAAATTTCTTTTCTTAGAAAATTTTTTGTTGCATATTTCACAACTGAAAGGTTTTTCATTTGTATGCACGTGAAGATGTATAGTCAGGTTACTTTTCTGAGAAAATTCTTTGTTGCAAATTTCACATCTAAAAGGTTTCTCATTTGTATGCAAGCGTCGATTTACCTTCAAGTTATTTTTCATGGAAAATTTTTTGTTGCATATTTCACAACTGAAAACTTTTTCATTTGTATGCAGAAGAAGATGTTTATTCAGATTATATTTCTGAGAAAATCTTTTGTTGCATATTTCACAAATGAAAGGCCGTTCATTTGTATGTATACGAAGGTGTAGCCTATGAGTACTCTTGTAAGAAAATCTTTTGTTGCAAAATTGGCATACAAAGGGTTTTTCAGTTATTTGAGCAAGAATGTGTGAATTGAAGTTACTCATACCTGGAATATCTTTCGTTCAAAAAAATATTTTTTGTTTATTTCAAAAATATATTTTTTTTGCTATGTGTAAATAGTAGATGATTTAAACTAGATTTACAAAATTTTACAACTTTCCATGCAGATAAATGTGTACTTGTAATGAAGATGTAGATCCAAATTGGCTTTGAAATTTACTGTTGTTACATTTTTCACAATGAACAGAATTTTCCTTCAGATAGATATCTTTGGTGCATTACCAGCTCTTATGAGAAATCCTTAATGGTATTCCTCATAATTTAGTGCATGCCAATGTGAAATTTCACAATGCTTTACATAGAAAAATATTGGATTGTTTGATAGCAAAGTATGCACTGATTATTACAATAGCTGAAGAATTAACAGAAGAAGTAAGTAAAAGCTTCAATTGAATGATAAATATTAGGTAAAAAGCAAGCGTTATTAATTGTAAGTAAGTCGACCATTACATCAATTTTAATGAATTTTGTCTTTCAAATTTTTCTCTTTCAGACTTATTCTTTTCGTGCCATTTTTGTGTATTGGCATTTGTCTACTTTTTTACTGAAACTGACCTATTTGACCTTCCTAAAATGAAAGAAAATACATTGATGTAAATAGTTTAATAAGTAAATGACGCATAATTAATAATAATTAGCATGATTATCCATTTCTGCAATTTAAGAGTAATTAACATTAACAGATATCATAAATTCATTTCTTTAAACATAAGTAAATTAAAGGAAAAACTATATTTTTTATTCCACAAGATAGGATTAATCAAATGATTAAAACGCTACTGCAATATACACTAGAATGATAACTTCAGGAAAAAGACTTTGGAAATCACCCATGTACTTGAATTATATGATTTTAAGGCCTCTGTCCCTCTGAGCTTGATCTTCAAACTGGTTTTATTGGGAAATTAGTTCAAGCTATGACCGCCAGGAAGGGAGGTGCCTTCGGAAAAATTTTGTATCCAATCAGGGTAAAAATAATTTTCTTGGCTGTCAAATTACAGTGATTAATTACGACGAAGGCGTGTTTTATCAACACCTCCTGGTTACTAAACTATCAATGCTAGGTGTCTGCTTTTTTCCCTTCTCGTGTACAAAAAAATCATTAGCAACTGGATTATAAACAGATGTTAACCAGATAGCATTGAGCTGCACGTACAAAAGGAGGTTTTACTTGCGGTCAGTTGCATGAAATTCGAAATACACCCGGAAGAAGTAATCTAGTCAGGAGAGAAAAAACAGCTTTCAGTATCAGATATAACAGAAATCTCTTTATTTTTATCCTAATTTATTGTTCTCTAATTAAGTAATTTATCAAAACAACGAGAGAGTGTTTTCTATAAGGTCAGGATATACCTAATTAGTATTTATTTAACGGGGGATATGTTTAATTAAATTGCTTATAAATCCGTTCTTTCACCCATTCAAAATCGGCAGAGAGCGTTGTTTTGTAATTGTCATTTAATTTTCTTTAATATCCGAATATGCCTTTTCTTTTATCTTATCTGGATGAAAGACAATTTTTTAATTTTATTAATACGTTTATAGTTTTAAAGAACAATTTACAAATTAATTTCTATAAAATAAAGCTTCAAATTTCATTCAAAACATTCTAAGTAACACAGAAATTTCAGAAATATTAAAATAAAAGATAATTCACAATACAATGACTAATGTATATATATCCACTTATCCATATATTTTTTTAGTAATTTGGTAATCTGCCTTCTATTTCTCTTCAAACTTCAACTGTTTTTAATAATATGATTGTAAAAATACTGGTTTCATTGGTTTATTTAATGGTATTGTCTGAATAACTTTGGATGTATTTATAAAAGTATATATATATATTATTGCATTTAAAAAAAATGTAAGGAGAGGAGGGGAAGCAGGGAAAGTATAACATAATATGAGCAGTGTTGATTTTAGTTTTCTTTTCAGTAGAGTCTCTAAGTAAATAACGGTAAATCTCTAACAATTTATCACAAATTTTTTTGAAGACACCCAAGAAAATAAATAAATGTACAAGCAGAAATTAAAAACAAAAACAAATATTCCAAATAGTTCACAAAATGTTGACATTGAAGGATGTTAGTCAATGAGATTTCTTTCAGTCATTTTTCAGAAATGCATTTTGGTTCCTTTTTTTCCCGTAATTTAAAAAATTAGTGATCCGAGGTATTCGGCTCATTCTAGGTGCATATACTTTAAATAAAAAAGGCAATTATTTAAATTATTAATGAGAAATGTTCTTGATGATTATTCTGTAATTGGTGTTTATTTTCTGCATCAAATTAATATGAGATGCCAATTAATATGGAGTGAAACATATACAAAAAAAAAATAATAATAATAACTGTAAATAAAAATACAGGACCGTCATACCGAATTTAAAAATCATTTAAACGTTTTCCAAGAAAGCACAAACAGCTTAGACCACACAAAAGGTGAGAAACGTAAAGTAAAGTCTTTAATAGAAACGCCTGTCAAACAAAACTTCGTATATAATTTAGCGATAAAATATGAAGAGCATTTCAGGAGAAAAAAAATCTGCATTAAAAATGTTAAGAAAAATTTCTTAAACAATAAGAGACGAAGATGTAGAATTTTTATCATATACTTTTGATAATGATGATGCTGATTTATATAATCTAATTAATACAAATTCATGAATTATTGTGGTCTAAATTTTACTAAAATATTTCAAGATTTTTCATAATATATTGTATGGTACAAACTGAATTGTCTGCATTTTTTAAAACTTACATACAAATTATCGAATCTCCCCTAGAAGTTATTATCCCCTATTATAGAAGTTATTATCCCCTATTATAGATAGAATCATGATTAATTAAATAAATAAAATATACTTTCATTATTACGCCAAACCTTTGGAGACTAAAATTGAAATATTTCCACTTGAAAATTGAATATAAAATAGTTTGTCGGATTTAAAGAAAATTGAATATTATGTCATAATTATATTGAATATTATATCATAGGCGGAAGATTTACATGCAATTACGAAAAAATTGCTAAAGTTCGTATTGAAAATTCCTATAAAAATTCAAAAAATCGCTAAGGACAAAGTTTACTATAGATTAAAAACTGAAGCCGTAATCTTTCAATGAAAGCCAAAAAAATCGACTCAAAAGGAAAAAAACTCTAAAAGTCGCATAAAATATCGCGAAAAATTAAAATACTGCTGTATGAATTCCGAATAAATTATATCGAAAAGTGTTCAACATTTACTATGCAGTGGACAAAATTTCCTTAGCAAGCTTTGAAACATTCTAATAACAGACAATTCCTTTTACAAAAGTAAAAAAATAAAAATAAAAAAAACCTTCAGAATCGTATAAAGTTTTTCAAAAATTCTTTTAGGGAAAAAAATGCATTGAAAACGTGACAACATTTATTACATTCACCAAAATATTACAGTGGATGTGGAAAAATAGCTGCAAAACACACACGCACAAAAAAAAGAAAGAAAAAGGAAAAGGAAAAGAAAGAAAAGAAAAGAAAAGAAAAAAGAAAAACTAAAAATTAAAAAATTTTATTTACTTATTTCAAAAACTGCAAATGATCGAAAAACAGAAAAAATATCAACGCAGCAAATTATTAGAATAAACCTATATACCAAATTGAAGCAAAATTGATAATTCTGCAGGAAAAATCCATTTAACAAAATTAAAAGGTGGGCGGGTGGCAAAATATGCTCTTCGGAAAATATAAAAAAATATTTTCTTCCGTTATGCTTTAGAATAGTGTGCATAGTAAATTTTTGAAGCATGGACTTATAAGTTTTCGGACTTATCCAATAACTTGTTTACAATGGAACACTGAATGTCAACAGTAGTTTAAATAAATTAGTAGTTTAAAACATAATAAAAGAAACAGTATTAAACATATGTATTTATATTTTTAATGAAATCGCTAAGAGTTTACCAAAAACATGTTTTTTGATGAAACTCCAATAAATAACTAAACGTACTAGGAAAAAAGAAATTAAAAAGAAAAGTATTATTCTAAACAGTTCATGAACATAGAATATTAATCAATGAGATTTCTTTCAACCGTTTTTCTAAAATGCATTTTGGCTCATAGAATTTTGTTATGTAAAAATAATAGTAATAATTGCAACACTAGGAACTTATTGAGTAAAATAAGATTTATATATGCATATATTTATATATAATTCTAAATTCATTATGAAAAAATGAATGTCTGTCCTCCCTCTAATGAGAAGAGACTGACTTTTCTCGCCTGTATCTTGTTTTTGTTTTTTAAATTGATTATTTCATAGTTAATTGTTTCACATATAGATATGCACTCTATTCCTTGAATTTCTATACTTGCAACTTTAAAATATGATATATATATATAACTATTAATAGTATATATATCTATACATAATTAAACCTCTTAATAAACAATAAAACATGGAATTTATTCACTATTCAGCGGAGTCTGCTTTTCTGATATAAAAACGTACAACTTCGCATGCGTCGTGAATTGAAAGATGCGTTTACTAAATAGAGATAATCCTTTATTTGGGAACTCAGATTTCACCAAAAGTTTGCCAAAAAATGGAAAATTTCGTTAAAAGATTTTGATAAAATGGCAAATTACATCAACAGATCGCGAGAAAACAACAAATTTCCATGACCTCGAGAAAATGACAAATTTCATCAAAAGACCTTGAGAAAACGATAAATTTTGTCAAGGTATCACAAAAATTGTAAATTTCATCACAAAAAAAACACACAAATTTAGGCAAAAAATCACAAAAAAGGCAAATTTTGGTCAAAAAATTGAAAAAATAGATAGCAAATTTCATGAAAATACCCCCCCCCCCCCAAAAAAAAAGAAAATTTTGTAAATAGATGACAAAAAACAGCAAATGTCGCCAAAAGATCACAAAAAATCAAATTTCTTCAAAAGATTTTGATGATCGATCATGTAAAAAAAAAAAAAAAAAGTATCAGTAGAAGGAAAAGTCCGAGAGGGGGTGGATATGAAAAGAATGTTTCTTCACGAGAAAGTTTCAAAATATACTTTTCGGAAAATATGAAAAATAAAAAAAATTATCTTAATTTTGCTTCAGTATAGTGCGCCTAGTAAATATTTGATGCATGGATTTTTTAGTTTTCGGACTTATCCTATTAAAAAATTTTCTTTTTTGTGATTTTTTTTCTTTTTTTTTTTTACATTCTTATATATATAGGGGAGAGGAGGGCACCTTTGAACATTTTTTTTCAGAAAATCAATATATTTCTTACTTGAATTATGTTTATTGAGTTTTAAATGATACATAATAAAAACAAGGCATTTCTTCATCATATGAACCATAAATTAAACATTTTTCAAAGAAATTGAATAAGTTGTGTGGATTTAAAAAGTTGAAAGATTTTTGTTCAAACCTGCCCCATGTAGAGGTACATTTAAACAAGCATTGGGCACCTTTGAACAAATGAATAAATATGAAAATATTGAGTGTTTTAATAAAAAGTTGCATGTGTTACAGAAATTTAAAGTAATATGAATGAAATTAAATAGTTACATTTTGTTGAAAATACTAATTTTTTTGTTATTTAACCAAACTTAAATCCACCAAAGTTGATGTAAAAACTCATTGTTGATAAAACACAGTGTCCCTCCAGTTGTTTTTGGTAGTGAAAACTGTTTTACAACATCCTTGAAATACACCAATTTGATATCTGATGCTGCTGGAAAATTAAAATTTTTCATTCGCTAGACCTGATATAAAATTCAGTTTTATCCATTATGGAGACCAAAAATAATGGGGGAGATCAGAATTTACCAAAAACATGTTTTTTGATGAAACTCCAATAAATAACTAAACGTACTAGGAAAAAAGAAATTAAAAAGACAAGTATTATTCTAAACAGTTCATGAAAAGTTAACATAGAATATTAATCAATGAGATTTCTTTCAACCGTTTTTCCAAAATGCATTTTGGCTCACAAAATTTTTTTATGTAAAAATAATAGTAATAATTGTAACACTATGAACTTATTGAGTAAAATAAGATTTATATATGCATATATTTATATATAATTCTAAATTCATTATTAAAAAATGAATGTCTGTCCTTTTTTAAATTGAATATTTCATAGTTAATTGTTTCACATATAGATATGCACTCTATTCCTTGAATTTCTATATACTTGCAATTTTAAAATATGATATATATATATATATATAACCATTAGTGGTATATATATCTATACATAATTAAACCTCTTAATAAACAATAAAACATGGAATTTATTCACTATTCGGCGGAGTCTGCTTTTCTGATATAAAAACATACAACTTCGCATGCGTTGTGAATTGAAAGATGCGTTTACTACATAGAGATATCCTTTATTCGGGAATGTCCGTTATAAAGGCTTTATTGTAAAATACATAAATATATGTTATTTAAAATTAGTGCAAGTAAAAAAAAAAAATTCTTTATTAAACATAAAAATAATTAAATAAATAAATCACAATTTGCATATCAGATAAGTCTGATAATACCGTTTAGTTTGGGGATAAGCTTTAGAATATAAATACAACATGCAGGTTATATTTTGAAATTCAACCTCCTTGTTTTCTAATAAAGTTTGGGGGCGTACAACAACGTATCGAAGTAGGGAGGGAGAAGAGAGAAAGGATGGGTACATCATTTTATATCCAGCTCGTATATTTTGGAGCAATGTGACAATATTTTAATGTACTTGAAAATTCTTCTGTTAATAATGCACACACACACACATATACAAAAAAATCCCTGTCGGCTTGGCCTATAGGCAGAGTTAGTTTTCGAAGAGTGCCCTTTTCAACAATAAAAATTAAAATATGAATATACATAAACTCTGCAACAACTTTAGTTGGCCGCTTTTGAAAAACTTTTAATTTCATTTTTCTGTAACAAATGGTTTTATCAGAATCACCTTAAGCGAAATTCGGCACAAATGCCTACTTTGACAGCATTTTTTGAAATATATTCTGACTTTATGGAAAAATTGACCAATAAGGCGCATTATATAGTTCCTAAAGAAGAGAAACTGTCAGTTGAATGCATTTGAGAGTTAAATTGAATTTATAAATGAGTCATAATAAAGCAATTTTTAAATTGAATACATCATCAATTCTTCAATCTCGATGGAATCTGGAAATTTTGTTCAAATTGCCCACTTTCACAGCTTTTTTTTTTAAATATATTCTGCCTTTATCAAAAACCTAAAAACTAAGGCATATTATACAGTTCCTAAATAATGGAATCTGTGATCTGTGCCTTTGAGAGCAAAAATGGATTTAAAAAATGAATCAGAAAATAAGCAGTTTGTTATTTGAATACTTCAATTTTTCAATCACGATAACTTCAGGAAACTCTGCTCATAATGCCATTTTTTCAGCATTTTTCGAGATTATATTCTGTTTTTAAAACAAAACTGACCAATACGCCACATTATATAGTTCCTAAAAAAGAGAACCTGCCAATTGGATGAATTTGAGAGCAAAATGAATGAGAATATAAACAGTTTGGAATTGAGACTTTTTTCTGCAACTCCTATTATTGTTTAATTTATTTTTGATATAAGGATTGTTCCTATGAAAAACTTGTCAATATAAAAGTTGTAGATATAATTGAGATAATGTATGTTAAATTTAATCGGATTTGATATCTTAAGAATCGACGAAGTTATGTTTTTTTTTCTTTTTTTACCTCCTTTTTTGTTTTCGTTTTTTATTTTTTTCTGCAATAAGACTTGTTTCTATCAAAAACTTGTCAGTGCAAAAGTTTTAGATAATATTAAGAGCATTTATAAAAAAAATTACTTGGATTTGATATCTTCAGAATTGACAAAGTTATGAATTTTTAACTCCCGAAAAACCTATTTTTTGCCCCCCCCCCTTTCAGCCCATTTTCAATTTTATCAAAAATTTGCTATGCAGAAACTTTTGGCCTATTTTTTAGAAGTAATATAAACTTAAAACTGATTCGATATCTATTTTAATAAAGAAGTTATGGGTTTTTTTCTGTTTTCACAAAAGCCCTTCCTATTTTTACCCCCTTGGTCCGATTTGGCCCATTAACGAAATCTGCCGAGATTTTATGCCCCTTGATTTTATGTATCAATTTTGAAAAGATCTGAGCAGAATTAAATAAGTTATCGTGTCCATAAAAAAGTGATATACACCGATGGATAGATAGATAGATAGATAGATAGACAGATATATATTACTTTTTTACTAATAGTAGTTTTGGGGTCTGGGGGTCGTGATCGGTGTAGATCTGCAAAAATTTTTCAGAAATTCCAACATTGGAGCGATCGCAATAGGTAGTATTTCATACGAAATCTACCTAAAAGAAAGACCGGTGAAAACTCAAAAAATGTAGAGGAGAAAATTTTCTATAATGGACCTCGTAAAATGTGCTGCTTTGCCTCAAGCAAAGATCCTGGACCAGTTTATTTGCCTGTAGGGCTTTCTCTGTGGTCACCCCTATTAAAAACACATGTGTTAGATATTCTACCCCTTACACAAACTCGGTTGAGATGGTGAGCGCTCTTATCGATCAATGTCAAATGGGCGTGACCTATGAAAGGCCGGATTTTAAGACATTTCACTTAAATTTTCATCAAAAATTCCATTCGAAATAACTGATTCTACATTCCTTAATTAGGATAAAAATATGAAACAAAATTATCTGAAAAGTACAATGTTTAAGCTAGGGGGTGGTGTTTTTTAATTTTCCGAATGTTTTATAGATGACATTTTATTAAGCTTTGAATGAAAAAACACCTGTATTTTTTCATATTTCAAAATTGTAAGTTCATATTATAATTAAACAGCAACAAAAATCGATAATTTAATCAACGAGTGCACTTCATTATGATCTCAACTATAATGTGCAAAAAGAAAAATTCAAAAATATGCAAATGCGAATGAGAAATCAGCGAAATGCCTCCCCATAGGAATAGCATTAGCTCGAGAGCGTCTTCACGAGGAAGGACAGGGAGGGGCCTTAAGGCATTTATTGGATGGCGGAAAATTTCCAACCTCGGCACATCTTTCAAAACAATTTGTAAGGAGGCAAAATCTGTAGATCTTAAAGGAACGGAGGATTAGTGTAAACAATTGAAATAAAATATTAATATGTTGTTATGTTTATAATAAGATCTTGCCTTTTGCAAGCATTAACAGTTCAAAGTTCAATGTGAATTTCCCTATCGAGTAACTTGTATGAAATTCTTAATGATTCCAAGAAAAAATATAAAAATAAGAAGAAAATAAACATTTTTTTTCAACAGATTGGATCTTTTTAAGAATTAAAATATGGTTGAAAAAATTAGTGAGCAAAGCATTTATGTGTTTGATATTCAATCATTCTCTAATGTTATCGAAATTAAAAGTATGTAATCAAAATAATGACAAATAAATATTTACAGATTTTCAAGTTATAAGAACACAATATAAATAAAAATACATGTACAGGGTTCATACAGAGTTAGGAAGAAAAAATCCAAGAAGTCCAAAAAAATTAAGGACTTGCCAGTTTTGTTGTTATTTATGCGGCATGCACTTACACACCCCAATTTTAATGTCCCATTTGGAGAGAAGAACATTTCAAAAAAGATTTTCTCTATTATAATCTAATTATTGGTGCTGATATTGCACAGAATGTCCCAGACAACACAAATACATCCTAAAAACATCCAGAAGATATCACGTTTCGGATATGCGTGATATCCTGTGGACCGATGAATTGGTCCTGTCGACAGTTACAGAACATCCCCTGGGTTTCGAAATGTCACACCTGTCAACATCCTATGGATGTCACTTCATGACACCTTTGGGATGGTTATAGGATGCTTATATTATACCCTCGGGACGGTCCTAAAATCATCCTAATAGTGTCATATTCTAGATAATATCCTATGGATGGGTGAATTCGTCTTGTGGACAGTTGTAGGACATCCCATGAAGTTCGAAATGTGAAACCTGCCAATGTCCTGTGAACAACATTTTACAACACATTTTGTACAGTAATGGACAGTTGCAGATACACCCTAGATCACCCAAATTCAACCTGCAACTTATAATTTTCTTTTTTGACATACTAGGGGTTATTCCAGATTTTTATTCTTGGGGCCCATTTTGTGAAGAGTAAAATCATTTTTGTGGGGGAAAAAAATAGTAATGAAACTTGAAACCCAGCTGCACAAATTCGAACCAAGCATTTATTAACAAAAACATCTTTAAATCCTTTTGCTAAAGGTTTTCTTTTTCATAAATTGGTTATATCTACAAATTACACATTTTTAAATAGTTTTCATAAAAAAAAGAGTTTTATAAAAGAGTAAAAGGAATTTTGTGGAGGGGCCCATTTTATTAAATTTATTTTTTTGTAGGGACAATAAATAGGCCTCAAATTTCACCTGGATCGATCTCTGCATGTGTATAAAAAAGTATGATCTTCAGCATTATTTTATACACATACATATACTTTTTTTTTTTTTGCATATGCATAAAAAAGAATCCAAGAACTTCAGCATTCATATTCTTTCATGGTAAGATAAACTTTTCTGGCTATTTATAATTAACTTTGTAATGAGTGATGCATCTACTTCTCAAGGGGACTCTCCATTCGAAGACATCCATGACTGTCTTCAAGCAAACACATTTCCTAATTGGACAGGTTTTTGAATTTTTTTATCAACACGTCAAATGACATGTCAGTCACAAAGTTCAAAAATATTTTGTTTTAAGCAATCACTGAAGATTTATTTAAAATTTAATCAACTTAATTAAATTTATAGGATTTTACATTCTTAATTATTTAAACACTAATTTATTTTTATTTTATATTATATTCTACATTGTTAGTCACCAGTGGCCAAAGCAAAGTTCAATGTCATCACCATGGATCGCAATGTATTAAATTTAAATATTTTTAAACAATTTAGGATAGCTGAAGCTATTATGCTATAACATTTTTTGAAATGGAGGTATTACTTTCAGAATTAGTTAAACAAAATATACCTTATTTAAAAAACTGCAACCAAAATTGGAAAAGTACAAAATACTCTTATTAAAAATAGACCTTAGCAGTGGAATGAAAAATAGAAGCTTAAAATTTTTAAAATTAAAACAAGAATTACCTAAATGTTTAGCATTAGCGAGCAGGTGATTTTAAGTGAAATCAACTTAATCTTCAATAATAATCAAACCAACCAAATTGTCAGATCATTTACAGAGAGACATGTTTTCCATTACATTATGATGCACACTTTATTATACACATTAGTAGTTTCAATAATATTTTTTGAAGTATTTACAGAATGCACTTTTAATCCTTCTAGCCAAGATTTTAATTCTAGATGAGCATTCTTGTTTTTCTATTATCTGAACGAGTAACTTTATTTAATGATGCTTCTTACAAGGTATCAAGTTGATTTCATGATGTTCAATTTATAATTTTCTTTTCAGTTTTAAACAAAATCTTTAAAACAAAACAAAACAAAACAAAACAAAAAAAATAATAATGGAGTCATTGAAGATCCAAAATGGAACTAACAGAGTTAAGACCTTTCTTGTAAGATGTCCAGGACGACTACAAAAATGGTAATAATAATAATAAAAAAAAAAATCCTTTTTTTAAGAGAATTTTTTTAAAAAAATATTTCTTTTGAAAAGATAAAATTTTATGACTTTTTTTTTTTTAGAACAGCAATTGCCAAGAAATTAATTCAGTTTTTGAACAAAGAAAATAAGCGATTAAAGAAAATCATTTTTAAAAAATTTGATAAAAAAGTAATATAAATTTTTTAATATTCCATAGTTAAATTTGTTCAATTATTATTATTATTATTTTTTTTTTTTTTTGAATGACCCTGGACAATTTCCAATAGGGCATAAGCTTTCTAAGCTGAGTTGTAATTTTTTTTTTTTTTTTTTTTTTTTTTTTTTTTTGGTTGGTGAGGGGGTCTAAAGATACGATCTGAAAGAAAAATATGAAAAGAATTCTAGATCTGTACACCAATTTTTATTTTATCCATCTCTTATTAATATACAGTTATATTTTTTCTCTAAACACAATTTTTTCTCTCTTCAGCATGCTTAGCCATGTTTTGATTATATCTTCAACAGCAGACTTGGTAAGCTTGCTCCTCACAAACTGCATCTAAAACAAAAACAAATGAACATCAGAAAATTTACCTATTTACAAAAAAAGTTTGATTATTTTCACTTTTTAATATTTTAAAAAGTGCTTATTACTTGTCTCAAGTAATGCATAATTTATTAGAAAAAAAAAACGTTAAGAAAATGAATAACTTTTTAATATTAGGTTTGTTTTAAATATGTCAAATAAGTAGAAAAATGTTTAGTATACTGACTTTGAAGTTTACTAAATATGCAATTAATCGGTGACATATCATAAATATTTAAAACAGAATATTAATTTGGAAATTTTTCGTATACAGAGCATAACTCCGTAGCCAGTATTTGCCTTCAAAAGAAAATAGGATATAAATAAAAAATTTTATATATTCTGATTTATTATGTAAGTTTAACTGATGATTTCTTATATAAAGCATAATTACATGTGTATGTATCATAGATTACGTGCCATGTGGGATCATCAGATGATTTTAAAATTTCAAATTGAAAATTTTTCCTTTATTTTTTTGTTGGAGTCAAAAAAAAAAAAAAAAAAAAAATTGTTTATTGTTATTCATCTAAAGTTAAATACATTTGGGCATTTGGCATCAAAATTATTTATAATTTACAGGAAATAATAAATTTTCACTTAATTCTATAAAGTACATATATATATTTAAAACATATAATGGTAACTAATAATTACAAATCAAAAAAATTCTAGGCATAAAATAACTTAGATTTCCGGTACTAGAAATGTTATTTTACAGATGAGATAAAATTTAAATTTTCATGGAAAAAAAAAAAAAAAAAAAAAAAAAAAGCTTAATTGTATGCACGCAACAAACAAAATATTGCATAGCTACCAACATCCTCCGTACCATCCGCTGCCAAAATTCTTTTGAAACCCGGAAAAAATTTACAGTAAATTTTACCATTTCAAATCAACGTAATCCATTAAACAAGGCAAAAATTTGTATTAAATTTGTAAAAAAAAAAAAAAAAAACTAGATTCAATTAATAAATACACATACAAATCAAGAATAGCAGATTGTAATTTTACAAAAACATTTCTATCATGTTAACATCTGAATATATTATCTTTAATAATTTATAATTTTCTGACTATTTATCAAGAATATTACTGTGTCAGAAAGTAAAATATAACTATAAAAAATTGCCTTTATATCTATGGTTTAATATTTTAAAAACAAAATAAAATTCAAGCAATTAAAAATACATATTATAAATTTTTAGCTGCATCCAAATTAAGATTTTTAGAGAATGAGACTGAAAAATAAAATGTGCATCAGTTTTTAATGGTTGTAAAGTTAAAAAAAAACTTTTATTTAAAAAACATAGTAAATAAAAATATTTTACCCAGTATCTTTAATCAATTTTCTGACAAAAAAGTAAGCATAATTGGTTTTAAATTATAAACTTAAAATTCTTTAATTCATTGAACAGCACCATCTATCACCTTTAAGATATGGGAATCATTTATGCATTAGAGAAGTTATTTATCATGGTTTCAACATTTTAAACATAGCTAATTAAAAATTTAAGAATTTTTCTAGTAAAACATTCAAGGTCTTGACAGGTGCTATCTAGTAATATATATTTAATGCTACATGCAAATCGAACACAACATTTTTTCCAATGTTGGTAATGCAATTATTCTGGAAAAAAAAAATAATAATAATACAGTACAGAATCATTTATCCGGAATGATTGGGGTCAGATGTATTCCATATAACTGGTTTTTCCGGTTAACTGGTTGGGCATTAAAGCAGCATCCATTTGATGAGTTTTGTGAAACATATATAGTTGTGGTGGCATTACTTCTAATTTTAAATTGATTATTAGATTACTTGAACCAAGAATCTAATGCAAGTAAGATCAATTGTTAGAGTTGGAAAGAAAATAATTTATGGAAACTCCTTGAGCAAAAATTTTGTTTACTAGGCATAAAAATGAAAACATCTATAATATTATAATATTTATTAATCTATAATATGATTATATGCTTCTATTTCAAATACTAGATGCTGTTATCAAACTATACAATTGTTTCAAGCAATTGTATATCAAACTGATTGTGTATGACACTTTTTCTAAAAAGATTCTAACATGAGTCTATTAGAAATATCAAGAAATATCATTCCGGATAACTGGTTTTCCAGTTAACTGGTTTCCAGATAAATGGTTCCATACTGTATATATATATGCATCTATCTACACTTGAATAAGTTAACATACATTCAAAATCTGCAGTATACAAATAAATAAATAACACTTGGGCAAATTTTAAAACAGAAAATAATTTTTTAGTTCTGAAATGCAACTAAATTAATTCATCATTTACTAGTACAGTAGAACCCCGCTGATTCGGACCCAGATAATCCAAATCTCCGGATAATTCGGATCGGTTTGGTCTTTTCTTTTTCAAGTTTGAGAAGCGATTGGCTGATTTCTATAACATTAACTTGTTTAATCTTCGTATTCTAAATGAAAAAATGACATGTTTTCAGAATAATTAAGCAAAGTAAACATTATTACTCTCTGCAAATATTCAATAAGTTTAACATAAAGGTGATTTTCTGTTAGTATGTTATATTTTAATTCATTTTTTTCTAATTCTCCGGATAATCGATAATCCGGATTGGGTCTGTTCCCAATTAATCTGAATTATTAGGGTTTTACTGTAACTACTAACAAACATTAATTTGTAACACTATAAAAAAAAAAAAAAAAAAAAAAAAAAAAAAAAAAAAGTTTCTTGAGAGGGAAAAAAAAAAAAAAATCTAAGAATTATGACTAATCTTTAAACATTAAGATAGCCGGAAAAAATGGTGAAAAGCATACCATATATACTTGATTTTCCAGTACTGAAAGTTTTTCTTTTAAGAACTGCAGACCGCACTCATCCATTAACAGGAATTCTTCAAATTCAGGTGCATTTGAACTGCCAGAGGCGGTGGAAGTAGAAGCTGAAAGAGAATAGATAAAATTAAGTATGGACTGATACAAAATATTTTCTGAGATCAATCATTTTCAACAATTAACGACATTTTTAAAATCAGTATTTTTATCTACCCCCCCCCCCCCCAACCCCTAAATTTAAAAACAGGATAAGCTAAAAAACCTACATTAAAAATAGACAGAATTTTAAATATTTAAAAGAACATTAAATGTGTAATAGAGATGAATTATCAATGCCTTGCAATTTAAGGCTGTCCACTTAAACATTACAATTTTATTACATTTTTGAAAAACATTACGAATGATATGAAGTTTGAAAATAACAATAGGCTATTTCCATGAGTACTTGTAGTGTAAGTCACAGGCTACGATTTTTGGCTACCAGTATTTTAGTACGAAAAAATGTTTATCGGCTCATTCTTATTAATTGAATAAGGCCAAGCTGACTTTTTGAAAATAACAGTGGCAAACAAGCATAGCAATTATAGGGTAATGTGACTTACACTACAAAACCCATGGAACTAGCTAATATAAAATTCGAGAAAAAAAAAAATTACGTGAAAAAACGGCAAATATTATTAGACGATCACAAAGAATGGCAAATTTTGTCAAATGATAGCGAAAAATTGCCAATTTTGTCACGTTTAAACACAAAAAAAGTAAATTCCGAAAATAAAATTCACTTCTGGCATTAACTTTTTTTGTGCCCCTTTGACGAAATTTGCATTTTTTCGCAATCTTTGGCGTTTTTCATAAATCTTATCAGAGAATTTTCAGTTTTATTGTGGTTTTTGGACAAAATCTGCCATTTTATCGTGATTTTTTGAGAAAAGTTGCCGTTTTTCGCAAATCGTTTGACAAAATTTTCAGTTTTATCGCGATTTTTGAATAAAATTTGTCGTTTTTCACGATTTTTTAAAAAAGAAATCTGCCTTTTTTTCGGGATTTTGAGACAAAACTAGCCATTTTTTTGCCAATTTTGCTGGAAATTAGTCGTTATTTCGCGATTTTTTAAATGAAATTCTCCTTTTTTTTTTTTGCGATTTTTTGCTTAATTTACGCATTATAGCATGTCCGTATCATCGCTGAAGACCTGCATTTTTTCTAATGTGGGGCAAGAAGGGTGCTATTTTTTTGAATGTGCGACAAGAGGGGCACTATTTTTCAAACTAAAGGGCAGAAGGGTTGTCGTGCCCCCCTGAAACTCTCTGGGGGAAACTCTGCTAAATGAAGTATTCAGTTAAAGAAGGTTCAACAATGAATTAAAAAAACACTTGTTAGCGAAGCATCATTCATCATACATAATGAGCAGGGGTGGGGAAATACATCATTTTGCTTGCCAGTGGTGAGTGAATTTTCTCGCAAGGTGAGTGGATTTTTAGTTTTTGAAAAACCAGAGTTTCCCCCAAGTTTAAAAAGGGGCAGGGCGCTACTGTTCTGAAAAGGGCACTTTTGTGATTTTTAAGGTCACTTTTATAGAGTTGAATCTAGAATCTAGCGGTTCAAATAATCGTGGAAATACAGAAATTTCGTCGAAAAATCCAAAAATTTTGTCAAAAAATTGGAAAAAAAAAAAGCAACAAGCATTGTTAAAAGATCGTGAAAAAAGGTTTTTAAACATTGGAAAAAGATGGCCTATTTTGTTAAAAGATCACAAAAAAGCAGGTTTTGTTAAAATATCACAAAAACAGATTTTGTTAAAAGAGTGCAAAAACTTCAGATTTTGTTAAAAAATCGCAAAAAAAAGGACAAATTTCGTGAAAAGATCACGAAAAAACAGCGAATTTTGTTTAATGATGACAAAAATGGCAAATTTCTTCAAAAGATCTGAAAAACCTGCCAATTTTGTCACTTTTAAACACGAAAAAACTCACATTTTGAAAAAGAGGTGAAAAAAAAGCACACAGTTTGTAATGGGAATGGAATCTACCCATCTTTTCTCTAATTATACCCCGAATGCAATTTTCTCTTCGCACGAAAATGATTGTGAATCAGGAAAATCCGCTTTAGAAGCAAGAAAAACACAGTTTTGAAGCAGGAAAATTAGTTTTTAGAGCAGAAAAATTCACTTCTGGCATTAACTTTTTTTTTTTTTTTTTTTGGTGCCTCTTTAACAAAATTTGTATTTTTTTTTATGAAATTGCTGTTTTTTTTGGGATATTTTGACGAAGTTTGCGTTTTTTTTTTCGCGAATTTTTGGTTAAATTTTGACAAAATTTTCCATTTTATTGTGATTTTTTGCATGAAATTTCCCATTTCTAAAGAATTTTAGACGAAATTATCTGTTTTTCGCGAATCGTTTGACAAATCTTTCCGTTTTATCGTGATTTTTGGACAAAATTGGTCGTTTTTTCACGATCTTCTGAAAAAATCTGCCACTTTTTCGGGATTTTGTGACGAAATTAGCCATTTTTTGCGAATCTTGCCAGAAATCAATCGTATTATCGTCGAAGGGCATGAGTTTTAACGAAATTTGCCGTTTTTCTGCAATCCTCTGACGAAGTTACGCGTCTCACGGGATGCTATTTTTTGCGTTCCATCGCTGATTTTTTTTCGTAATTTAAGTGCCACAGCACGTCAGCATCATTGATGAAGGGCTGTGTTTTTTCAAATGTGGGGCAAGAAGGGCACTATATTTTTGTATGAGTGACAAGAGGAGCTTTGGATTAGGTGAAAGAGGGGCGCAATTCGTTAAACTAAAGGGCAGGAGGGCCGGAGCGCCCTCCTGAAACCCTCTGGGGGAAACTCTGGAAAAACTGTAGGCAATAGAGACATTATCGGACACACTTTTTCAATATAGATATTTTAACTTTCCAAATTATTACATAAGCTTACCTCTGTTGCATATATTTCTTAATTTTATAGGAAAAAAAGAATTAAAAAATGTATTGCAGTAAGTAATAGTAACTTCATGCGCAATTTTGTGATAACTTTTTTCAACTGCATGCGTGTTGCATCGTGCAGGCTGGTGAAATAAATCCTTGGCTGGCAAGATTTAAAAAATTTCCCACCCCTGATAATGGCAGATCTAGTCCTCAATTTATAGAGGGGGAGAGGGGGGGTCACATCCAGTGCTGAAAACAGACACTTTTCTCCAGAGGGACTTTAGTGGCTTTGGTGGGAAAGAAGGAGGGGGGGAATTATAGAGTTCTGGGGAGGAGTTATTACAATTTTTGACCATTAAAAAACAAAATTTCCAGGATAGACATTTCACTGCTCTTGGAGGGAAATGCCCCCCTCCCCAGGCACTACCTGAATTCAACACTGGTCACATCACTTCATAATCAACTATTATATTGGGTACTACTTGGTTATCCCGGCGATCAGTTTTGTCAAATCATACAAATCGCAAAAGCCAAATTACACAAATTAATGAAACTTTTTGTTTAAATAATGAAAAAACAAATAGTAGATCATTAATAAAAGTAGAAATAAAAGGTCGAATTGAAAATCATTTGATGATATAATTCTTAATGTCAAGTGAATGGATATCTACGATCATTGATTATTGGCATTTAATCTTGGAGTTTGGAAGAAATTTATAGCCGACAAAATAACCAAGTAGTATCATATATTGAAGGTTATTCTTAAAATTAAAAGTGACGATTTTTCTTATACTTTCATTAATTCAATATCATTCATAAATACAAAAACTTGCATTAGTATAATTTCTAAAAATATATAATTTACACAGATTTCATTCAGATATGAAGAAATTGAAATGCTGTTAAGTTAGCATTTTACGATAGTTTTTAGGACTTGACAGCCACAGAAATGTCATGTCGTCATGAGGAAGCAGTTAGCAGTCTCATCCGGAAATTTAATTTAAAATGCCGAATCATGGAATTTATTGAAAGTTTTTTTTTTAAATCTGCTTTTACTTAAAAATGGAAAACACTTTTTAATCACATAGTTTCTGAATAAGTACACTAGCAACTCACAAGTAAATTTTGAATTGAAATTCAAAATTTTATGTGACACAGGTGCCATTAAAAAAAAAAACCTTACAGATTTTTTTATTTCTTTTTTCTTTATAGAATCAATTTAAAAATCATCTGAAATTTCATAATTACATTGAAGAAAAATGTTTCTGAAATATATATTTTAACAATATTTAATTGAAATATAACAAAACATAGCGTTCCACTGGGATGCTTAATTTTTTTGAATGACCTATACATGAAACACATGAAAGAATGTCTTTATGCTTCAAACAAAATAAAGTAAAAAATAAACAGTGTACAACATATAATTAATAGAAAATGGATAATCCAAGTCAACTAAAATTTTTAAAAGGACTTGTTACATCATTGTAAATATTCAATTTAAATTTTGATTTCTCCAAAACTGTTAAATAAAATCATCTTGTTTTCTGAATCTATTAAACAGCTTTGTTATGTCACATCATTGTGTCGGTGTTTTTTCTTTACAGATTTTGGCGAGAAAACACTGTTTTGAAATACTTGTTAGGCATAATCATGCAAAAACAGCATATAGTTTTATTATATTTATAGTCAGTTTATTTTATAATACAAAACACATTTACTTCAATACAAAACACAAAATTTTCAATTTTATAAGACAAATTTCTTTCTTACTGTAAACATATATATTGTAATATTGTCTTATAAAATTATTTCTTATTCGGGCGATGACTAGGCCTATTTTTTTGACTGCATTTTAATAAAATTTTGCCAACATTATACAAATATAGAGGCAGAATAATTATAAGGAAATGCATTGCAAATATATATGAAAGAAAATTCTTACCTTATAATTACATTCACTTTCCGTTTATTCGAAATCACCATGAGCTGAAATTATAAACATTGGAAATCACGCACGCTTTTTCTGAATTCTGGTGAGTTGGTTGGTAGGCTGCACATTCGAGTACAGGGTTCCAAATCCAAGGAGTCGCAATGCGTCCTCCGGCCGTTCTTAAGACAGTACTGTGAGGACGGTCCTATCTTCAGTATTCTGGGGACATTCACAGGATAGTTTCATAGGATATGACAATTATAGGATTTCAAGGATCATTGTAGAGCGTCCGAAGGACGATTGTGGTTGTCTGGGGTACAACCTTGGTGATTTTGTAAGTTTAAATAAAAAAAAAAACAATCAACTTTTCTAAGCAGTGATCAGTGGCCATATACACAGAGATCAGTCAAACTCTAAACACTTATTAAAATTTCATATACACCTTTATAAAATTTTTCAAAGATAAAAGAAAAAATGCTATGCAACATACACAAAAAAAAATATAACAACTTCTGAATTTATTCTTTTACAGCAGTGATAAGGTAAAGTGTCCTAAAGCTGACATCTAACAGATATTTAAAGCAATACCAATTTTCTAAAATAATTTAGAATGAGTTTTTCTTTCTTTTTAAAAATAAAAAGGATTTGAAATGATTGCAAAACCCAAGCCTCACCAAATTAAAATTATCCAAATAACTTGTATTTTTAATTCTTTTAGCTATAGATAAAATGACTGCAATTTATCATTCTTTATATTATATGTACATATATATATATATATATATGTACATATAAATATTACATATCATTCATTAAAGTCCATATAATTTATCAATATATATGCATACATATAGATATGTATGACGATTGCTTAAAAATGTGTTTAGATGTATTTTTTTTTTTTCAGTTGAACTGCATTTAATATTCCAGTTTAACTTATATACAAAGTCTAAATTAAGGAAAACATTTGCTTTTGTCTGAATTTATTAATAGCTTAGGCACTATGAAAGCTCAAAAATTAGTAAAAGTTCATCAGTTCTTGAGAATAATAAAATAGCAATGTTTTTGAAATTATATTAATTTGTATTTTTGAAATTAAATATAAAATGAGCTAATGCATAAAATTTCATCTTTTTTCTTCATGTGTATTATTTAAGTAATGTTTTCGTTAACAAAAAAAAAAAAAAAAAAAAGAAAAGAAAAGAAAAAGAAAAAAAAGAATTGTAAATTATGTTAAAGTTATATTCCCCCCCCCCCTCGTTTCATCTTGAAAAGTTTTCTAAATCTATTCTTTGAAAAAAAAAAAAAAAAAAAAAAAAAAAAAAAAATTCCAGAAAATGACAGGTTTATGTCTGAACATATCTAATGTATTAAGACTTCTGAAACAATGTAATTAAAACGCACTCTTTAAATATCTTAGTCAAACTTTTATCTAGCATTTAAAATATGATGTTTAAACCTTAAACATTGTTTATTTCCAGTGATACTAATTTTATGAAATTAATATTACTGTGAATATGATGTGATATATTTTGGTTCATTACTTTTATTATTTTGAAGAAATTTTAATATGACAGTTACCATTCATATTACAGATTTTGAATGAAGAAATACCACTAATTTGTGAAATAAATACTATTCATTTTGTTTGACAACCAAATATCCTCATTTTTATTATTAAAGAATACAACTTAAAATAACTGATACAATGAAAATATGAAAATTAAAAAGCAGGAATTTGCCATCTGTACTTGTCTGAATAAGAAAACATATTTTCTTCAATTTCAAACTAAACTCTGCATATACTAGTAAGTCGAATTGAAATATTAAATACAGTCAACTGAAAAAATACATAATACATTTTGAAAACCTTTTTATATACTATTTAGAAGAATGAATTATTTATTGTACATTATCATCTTTTTTCCTATGTAGTAGAAAAAAATTAAGTTCTGAGGATTGTATTAATTTTTAAAATATAAATTTCATTCAATTTTTATCTTACATATATAATAGAATCATAACAAATAATTTATTAAACATAGTTGTCATTGTTCAAAGAAATCTGTAGTAAAATACTCCAAAAACCATGAAGAGCCCAATAACCCTCCCCCCCAAAAAATACCGACTTTTTTTTTACCTGGGTTTTCTTAATCCCTGTTAAGTATACTACCGTTATAATATTAAGTACAGTCTAATTTTCTTAATTTGGAACCATCATGATTATGGCAATTCCAGATTACAGAATTTCTGAAACTAGAATGCATTTAGATAAATAATAATACCAATATTATCTTATTAATATGGCAATACTAAAACGCATAGAACTTGACAATTGAGAAACACAGAGAAAATTCAATTCAAAATGCTCTTTAAAATGTATATACTATATGTATTTAGTAATAATGATAAATGCCTTCCTCTGAAGTATCCCTTTGAAGAGTGTGATCAAGTATCTCCATTTTGTGTTTAGAAAAAAAAAAAAAAGTATTTTTTTAGATGGAAAAAAACTAATTTAGTAAAGAAATTACATTTAGTATAATGAAGTTTACACTTTAAAATGATATACAAATTCCATACAATAAAAAAAGTATAAATCTAGTTATCTTTAAAAAAATTAAATTTGCAATAATTAAAACTTTCCTCGTCATGTTAAAATAAAATGGCTAACAAATAATTATTTCAGGTTGCTAGATTATCTAATATAATGCACCTAAAAATGTGTGCCAGCTTTTCGAAATTCTGCATACTGATTTAGTACACTTTATAATCAGTATTATCAATCTCTCCTACGACACATAATACACTGCTTTATTTTACTGTGCTGAGTAGTAGAGTACAATGCAGGGCCGTAGCTAAGGGGTGCTATGGGTGGCTCAGGCTTTCTAAAATATTTTGAGCTGCCCCCCCCCCCCCTCTGGAAAAGATTCTAAGGTCACTCAATGAATTTCTGTTCCGAAAATTCAAATGAAATTCTGTTCAAAAATCTAATTTAGTTTTGAGATCCTTTTACAGTTTTGCAGAATTACTAAATTGTACCTAAAATAAGTAATTCAACACTCCTTCATCGTATTTGTATATATGAAGCTAACAGGATGTTTAATTTTGCACCAGTTATGCATTCAAAATTTTCATCATTGTACACTTTTCTTAGTATAAAATGAAGTTATTAAAACAGATTATTAAGAAACATAATACCTACGGTGTAATTATGCACTAGTTTATCTTTTTGTGTCAGAGAAAAAAAAATATGACCCCCCCCCCCTACAATCTCTTGAGCCCCCCCCCCCCCCATATAGATCACTTCTAGCTATGGCCCTGATACAATGTATTGTCTGCAAAGTTTAAATACAATAACTTATAAGTTAGGTACAAAATAATCTTATTTTCATTATAATAAAGTTTGAACAAACTTTAATCAAAATTAAAATTGTTATTGTTTCCATTAGATACAAAAAAGAAAAAAAGGTATTCAACAATAGATTTATTATGCAAAACTTCACATTGCTATCAGTTTATTATCTCTAACAAATAAAAGTGATTCTGAGAAAAAAGAAACACTTTTACACATACATAAATGTTTTAAAGCTAATAGGATTTCAATTTAAAAAATAGACATTAAATAAAATTGTTTAAATTCTATTAAAAGAATATCTAAAAAGCTTCAAGACCAAAACAAATAAGTTACATTTTAAGGAGATAATTTAAATAGCATTACAAATGTACTTACATTTAGCACAGAAAATATCTCCACAATAGCTGTAAAAAGAATTTTAAGATTATTATGAAAAGGATATTAAAAAAAAAAAAAAAAAAAAAAAAAAAGAAAAGAAAAGAAAAGAAAATAAATGTTACATTCAAACACTAAGAAAATATAGAAAATGGATATATTTCAACCTGCAAAATAATTTTGCTTAATTGGCATTTTTTAGGATTAATTCAACTACAATCTAACTCTTTTTCTGTTAATTATAATTCTTCACTGCTATCTCAGAATTAAAAAAAAAGTTAAATAAAATAAATCAGACTCATAAATATTCCTTTAACAGTGAAAATTGTCAAAATTATATGAGAAATTTGTTATATATCACACAAATAGAAAATTATGTAGCTAAAAAAATAATGACATTTTACGATTAAATTCCCGAGAGACGCGATTATATCAAACTGTTGTCAACCAGTATTCGATTATTGTTACCATGCTGTGCTCAATCGCTGTTAAAAAATTTCGGCAATCAGTATTTCGTGTGATGAAAATTGAATATTAAATCAGGGAATATGTCTATCTTTCAGCTGTTTACAAAAGCGTGAGCATCTTCTCCAAAAAAAAATTATCAAAAATGGATCATTTTAAAGGTAAATAAAATTAAGATTTGTTTTGTTTTAATATAAAACTTTTTTAAAATAAGTACGCTAAGATTAGTATGGTAATTTAGAAGAAACAGAAATACAATATAAAACTATAATATTTTTTAGATATTTTTTCAAATTCTTCTTACATTCATTCTAAATATGAAATTATTCCTATATGCATATTACTGCCAAATGTCTAGCAAAATAAAGTACATATGCATTCTGGTTTGTTTTTCAAGTTTTAATTTAATCTTAACCATCAGTGTTTTATGGAGTAAACTACTTATGATGGCATAAAATATTTTTAATAACTTACTTGTAAAAAAAGTAAGATTTCACAGTTTAACAAGAATCATTGCACTGTTACTCAAATTAAAATACAGAATAATATCACTAAATTTTGAATGACTTTGGATTGGCAAAATTCTAGTACAGTAATTAATAATGTAGCTAAAATGTATACAAAACAATCTTATGCAATTTAAAATTAAATTAAATGGAAACCAATTTTCTAGTTAATCGATTTGGTTAATTAAACAAGTCTCAGTAACATCTGAACTTTTTTTTTTATTTGAGTTTTTAACAACAATTTATTGACATATTATTGTGTATTTTTATGTAGAAAAATGATTTAATGAATAAAAAAATTTAATTTTCCCTATAAAAGTTGAAATTTTTAATTAAAAAAATATTAGAAACAAATAAAAAAAAAAAAAATTAAAAAATAGAAAATAACAATATTACCTTTCTGTCCCATGCTTAGAGTGCCCTTATGCATATGCATCAGATGAGCCTTGTATACTCAAATAGCATATACTGCACAGGTACTTGAGAAGCATTGCATCATTCGACCAGAAACTCTGAACTATTCGATAATTTGGTAGTCAAAACAACCAAATGCAAAACCTATGTAAAAAGGATTAGGAAAAGCCCTTGAGATCTTCAGGCAAATTGGATACCCATACAAGCAGTGACGTATTCAAGGGGTGGATTAATGACAGTCTCTTTCAAAATGTATAGAGAATATCAATCTTAACTACAAAAGCTCAGCAAAATGTAAAAAATTCTATTAAAATTAAATTTAACGAGTTGGAAATTGCATGTGAAATGTAGTAAATGTGGTGCATTCATACTTCAATAAAATTTTAAAATATTCAGATCTTTCTGTTATAGTATACAGTACAGTGGTCAAAATCTTTTCTGTGTTCCTGTAAATACTATCTGCTTTCAATTATACAGGAAATAACTTGTATTAAACCGCAACAATGAGTATCAATTCATAAAATATGAAATGTTTAATATAATTACCCCCCCCCTCCCCAAACAATATTTCCCCATATACTATAATGCTGTGGAATACTTTTGAGTATCCCTGTAAATTAAAAATAAATGTTCTTTGTATCATAGATTGTACAGAATGTATATTTTAGTATGTACTTCATAGATTCATATTTCATTTATATTATAGAGTGGACTCCCTCAAATCTGCAATTCTCTAAAATCCACACATAACTTACAGATGTAAACAACGAAACATTCAATTCAGATATATGGACAAAATTTGAGTTTTTTAATTTTATATAAATTCCATATACAGTATAACTCCTTTGATCCGGAAACGCCGTGATTACAGCGAATTCGGATTATAGAAAATTCCGGATTACAGATGTTTTATAACTAAAATGCATACAGATTAATGATAATACTAATATCTCTTATAACTATGGCAATACAAACAAGTTGGAAATTGCACGTGAAAGCAGCAAATGAGGTGCGTTCGTACGATAACGAAATTTTAAAAATATTCAGATCTTGCTGATATAGTAGAGTGTACTTCGGATAGAGTATAGTAGTCGACATCTTTGTGTTTCTGTAAATATGCAGAAAGTAATTTTTATCACACCTCAGCAACGCATATCTTATTCATAAAATGTGAAATAGTTGAATATAATTAAAACACGCCCCAAACAATGTTTCCCCGTGTAGCATTATGTAGTGGAATACTTTTGTGTGACCCTGTAATTTAATAATAAAAATTCTTTGCATCACAGATTGTACAGAATGCATATTTTAGTATATATTTCATAGATTCATGCCAATTCTATTATGTTCGAATGAGTGTAACATCATAAAATTGCATTTGAAACTTTTTTCCCATTGACCGTAATGTAATGGAATGCCTTTGATTGTCCCTGTAAATGATCTATGCATCCGATTTGCATAACATTTGAAATGACTCGACAAAATTATGCAATAATTATATGTTTTAAATTTCAAACGATTAAAATGCATTTGAAACTTTTTTCCCCATTGACCGTAATGTAACGGAATCCTTTTGATTGTCCCTGTCATTGATCTATGTATCTGATTTTCATAAAATTTGAAATGACTCCACAAAATTATGGTATAATTATGTATTTTAAATTTCAAACGATTCGGTTGGGTAGTTTATGCGTTGTTATATGCGGACGGACAGACAGACAGACAGACGGACGGACAGACAGATGGACAGACAGACAGACGGACGGACTGAGCGACCAGGGCCGGATTAAGGGGGGGCTATGGGGGCTGCAGCCCCGGGCCCCAACAAGCCAGGGGCCCCCAAAAGTGGCTTAAGTTGTACGAAAGTTTTGTTTAAAAAAATTTTTTTTTTGTATTTTTTTAAGAAAAAACGGGAAAAAAATTATTTCTAAAATAATTAAACTACAATTAAATGACGAGAAAAAAAAAGTTGTGTTTCAATATCACTCTTTCCCTTTGCAATATTGAAGCTTCGGAAGTCCATTATAACTGTTGCTAACGTTGTTTTTACCCTCTTCTCCGAGACTTAAAGAAGAAAAACACCTTATTCTATTTCTCACTTCTACTTCCTAATCCCAAAGTTTTCCAAGAAACTGATAACGAGGAGAGGACTAGGACCAACTGCTGTCGACACTTCCGAACTTGCGAATGACATCGACAAGTATCTTTAAACATTTAGCATTATTTTCGTAAGTGACCACATCGAATCGCAGGCCCGTAGCGACATCCCCCACATCCCCCATTTGGGGGGGGCCGACGAAGCCAGGGGGCCCCCTAATCGATTCTATCGACCTTTTTACCGAAGTTTATTTCTTTTGAAAATGTAAGAAAATACTTCCTTTAAATGTTTTTATTTTTTCAAATTCTTCTTTTCTTATTCAGGGACATGCCAGACAGTTCCCCCAGGTGCCTCTTTTTTAAGCTCCCCCCCCCCCCCCCGATAATCAGGATTTTCATTAAAAGGTGTCAAATGCTTAAAATGTGCTAAAAGTGACCGAAATTCATACGTTTTTAAACACTTACGATGGGAGTGTGGTTCCCCTTTTCCTCTCGGCTCTCTGCTTCTCCCTCCACATACGCAGACAGGGCCTGACTAGACTAAGGCAGGGGCATGAGGGGCAATTGCCCCGGGCCCCCCGGCTTAAGGGGGCCCCCCAAGGACAGATAAGTTTTTCGTTAAAGCAGTGTCAAATGATAAAAAATGGTCAAAAGTGACCAAAATTCTTTTTTTTTTTCAATTTTAAGGTTCTCTCTTCTCCTACCCACTCTGTTTCTGTACCCAATGCCTCCTTAAGGCCTCACATTTATCCTCATATTCATATAATCTATAATTTCTTGAAGTTGTCTTTCTTCTGCTTTTATGTATATAGATGTGAATAGTACTTGGTATGAAATTTATGTACACATACATACAATAGTTATGAATTTCAGTTTTAGCCACGTGAGTATAATTTACGAACAATTTTAAGATAGAAGCCCCCCCCCCTAAAAGTGTTTGCCCCAGGGCCCCCCACTGTCTAAGTCGGGCCCTGTACGCAGAAAATAAAC
The DNA here is from genome assembly GCA_964019185.1 of Maratus speculifer. Classification (NCBI taxonomy): domain Eukaryota; kingdom Metazoa; phylum Arthropoda; class Arachnida; order Araneae; family Salticidae; genus Maratus; species Maratus speculifer. The sequence goes on from OZ025302.1 coordinate 28,742,347, forward strand.
TATATCATCAGAAAACAAATTTTTAAAATTTTATTACAACCAGGGCCCGACTTAGATTGTGGGGGGCCCCTTTCTACCTTTTGGATTTTCTCTTGAATTATACTGAAGTGTCTAAAACTAATAATTTATACTAATTGTCTATTCGCATTTGTGTGCAGAATAACTCAAAAAAGATAACTTTAAGAAATTATCGAATATATTTTTTTCTTCTGTTATAGAAACATAAGGCTAAATGTAAACCATTAAAATATAAATACAACTCTGATGTAGCTGTTACATCCAGGGGAGGGGGGGGGAAGGAGAGATGAGAAAAGAGCAACAATAAACCTAAAAATAAATAAAGAAAGAAAGAAGAAATTTTGGTCACTTTTGGCCATTTTTTATTATTTAACCTTAACAAAAAAATTATATTTGTCCTTGGGGGCCCCGGCGTCCGATGCCCTACATGCCCGTGATTTAGCCAGGCCCTGATTACAACAACATTGTATTCTATAGCTTTTAAAAGAAATTTTTTATTAAGGGTGTATTTCGATTCAAGCTGCTTAATTTCCGATTTATTTTTACATTCATTTTTGCTCTCGAATGCATCAAACTGGCAAATTGTCTTATTCATAAAGTACACAAGGTGCCGTGATTATCAATTCTTCGATAAATGGAGAAAATGTTGCAAAAAAAAAGTAATAAAAAACGGCATTTTTAACCGATTTTTCCGAAGTGGGAGATTTGGAAACGAAAAAAAGAGTCATACAGAAAAGGTAATTGTTTATAAATCAAATTCTAGTGAATTGAGTGTAAAAAGACATCACATGGCACCTTATACGTCTCTTCAAAAATCCCCTCAGCAAGTTTCATGTTTCTACTTTTAAAAATGCTTCTAAAATTGTATCGGAAAATTTCGATCTGTTGAAAATGGAAAAGCGTTTTTTCGAATACACCCTTAATGTTTCCTCGTAACATGATAACTTAAAATCGTTAATTATGTCCAATTTTGAGCCTTCTTTTTTAGACATCTTGTAATGTCAACCTTAGGTAAGCAAAGTAAAAATTTGAAAAGAAATGCTTATTTCAATCAATCTATCATTTTTTCTATAATTATGAAATTAATATTTTTAATTAAAGTTGTGACCAATTTTTTGGGATATCTTGTATATAGATGTGAGCCGTATAATGTACAAAATTTATGCCTGTGTACAATATCTTTTTTATTTTTTATTTTTAGTGCTTGCCACTTCTACATTATTAAAAAAAAGGAAAGAAAAAAAATCTACAGATAGATAGAAGAGGGGGTGACCAGAATGATGTTTGTTCCGGGGCTTCCCGTAGCCTTAACTGGGCCCTGTTCTTATTAAAAATCTTGTTTAGCTTTCAAAAACGCAGAAACTGAAAATCCTTATTTTCTTACTGGTTTTTCCCCCCTCTCTTTTTGTCCATGGGTTTTTGACCTAGCGACTCTTTTGACCTTTAAGGACCAGGTTCATAGCACTCTTATGGTCAAGCGTCGCTCTCTCTGATCTTTCTTGTCGGCGCTTTGATGTATAAATTGCTTTTTCAGTGCGCTGAATTTGAACTTCAAGTGAGAAATCGCACGCGAAATCAGTTGACAGCTTCACGACTGAAGAGAAAAATTTTCCCATCCTTTGTCAATTAGATAGGCTTCGGACCTCAAAAATCACTTAAATTGGTTCGAAAACTAGCATCCTTTTGTTCTCCGCCCACCGATAGTCGGAAACTGCATCTTCAAAGATAGATTTATTGCTCTTTTTGTGTAACTGGAAAGTAGTGATATTTGCGCGTAGCCTTAGCGACAAAAGTATGTTTTCTTTTGAAGATAAGTCAATTTTTTACACCGATTTCACTACGTGGGTGACACAAATCACATCTAGGGAATCACCTTAAAATGTTAACAGCTTAATTAGCAACCGGATTCCTTGACCTTGAAGGGGTATATATACTCGCTTTGGTACTAGGTACTGGCCTATTCAAGTACTAAGCAGCCAGCTAATGCATACAAGTACATGTTTGTAGACAACACAGATGTGGATTTTTGTATAATTTTTTTTTCTGATTTAGTAATACGCATAATATAGTATTTATAAAATTAAGTGTATATCTAGAGGAAAAAGATCTACTCTTATACTAATCTGGTAAGTCATATTTATTACTTTATGTAATTTATATTGCTATTATTAAAAATTTTAAGTATTGGAAAATTTTACACAACTTGGAAAAATATATGTATACTAATAGAGCATATTTTAATAACACACATTTCTCATTTACATGTTTTTCATTTAAGCGTTTTAATAGAGCTCCTTCACAAAATTCTTTTTAATAAAACACACCATTCACAAAATTCTATTCCATAAAAATATACTCTAATTAATTTTATAGTGTTAGGTTTTAAAATATGTGTTTTGCAAAGGAAACAAGTTCACCAGAAATGAAAAATTTAGCATACAGACTTAAATAAGTTATTACTAATAAATGTTTGATGCGAATTTCAATAACTGGAATAAATTTCATAAAAATAACTTTATTTTTCACAAAATGAGATCCAAGAAAAAATTCGTGCATCAACCTCCGATTCCATTGCATTCATATGTTAAACTATTTCGTTTGTTAACAAGTAATAAGTAAATTCTAATTTAATTTATACTCTTATTTCCTTGGAAAATCTAGTGTTCTAAATTCATGTCACAATAAGAAATTGTGCTATTTTAAAATTTCCTATACTCTTTCTTTCTTTTTTTCCCGCGATGTTAAATAATCTCACAGGCCCATAAAGCCCATCCATGCTTACCCACTAAAATACAAAGGGCCCCCCAAATTTATTTTTCAAACCTAATTTTTAATTCAATAAATTCAATCAGAGTAAAAACATATATAGTTTTTTTTTTTATTATGAAATATTTTTTTCTTACTATGCTGCAATTTGTAAAACATAAAAAATATTTTGAAGTTCAAATATTCTCAACTGCAATTCCATGTTTGTCTTTTACAAAATTAATCGGTTATGTATAATTATGTGTTTAATAAAATATTTTTTAATGTGTATAATATATAGATGAGATGGTCAGTTTTAATTTAATACAGTCAAAGATCTATAATCCACACACCCATAATCCACTGTTTTCTATAATTCACGTTATTTTACGAATGTAAACAATGAAATAAACAGTTAAAAAATTTACAAATTAATGATCCAAAAACGTTTTTTTAGAAAAATTAAAAAAAAAAAAATGAAAAAACAATGAGGAAACAGTGAATTATGGGTGTGCGGATTATAGATCTTTGACCGTAGTAAAAACTTTATTTACTCGAAATTTCCATGGTAAAATTTCGAATAATTTAAGCATACGGAAAATGGATTTAGTAAATGAAAAAACAAGTGATAGGATAATAGCCCCTCCCCCCCTTGCCCTGTGACGCCAGACTTCCTCTACTTCTAATCCTTAAGCGGGCTCTGAAACTGACAAGGCACAGTCCTCGAGACTGTTAAAGTGTTGCGGGGCTTACGTCTTTACGCACAATTCGAAATCTTTTGTCTCTTTATATAGAAACTTCAATATAAATATTTTTCAAAAAACTCAGTTGAAAATGTGGGAGAGGGGAGGGGGCAAAAAGTTAATTTTTTTTTGGGGGGGGGGCAAAACATCTTGCTACGGCCCTGTCGAATCGTCTTATCTTGTTCCTCAGCAGAAAATCAATGTAAAACAAAGAATCTAGTGGTAAGTTTTTTTCATAAATACTTATTTTAATATTACAAAAAACTATTATTTTTTTGTAATTATTTGTTTTGTATTTATTTTATTACAAAAAGATTTTAGGAAATGTGAAATTGCTTTACTTTTTCATTATCTTTTAATAAATGTTTTTTTTTTTTTTCATTTTAAGTAAAGAGAAACCTTTATCTGTGTATTTAATGGCTTTAAAATAGCTTAAAAAAATACACATTGTATATATAAATTTCCTTCTGTACAATTTACTAAAAATCGATATTTATGAGTTGCATTGTTTAAAACACTGTCATTAATTTATTTTACCCCTTCCGCCCTGAATTTTTTTCCAACTTTGGGAAAAAAATACTTTTACGCTAATAAAATTAAAAGTATCTATTGAAATCAAGGAAGTTGCGGTTTACTGAAATTTAACGAATGTGTTCTTCATTGAAGCCTAATGAATGTAGTTAATTTGCGTGTTTTTCATATAACAATAGACTAAGAAAGAATTTTTTTAGGACGTTTGGAAAATGTCCTATTACTACCGGATAAAATAAACATAAAAATTGAGTAGTATTTTTTACCTTCTATCATAAATTACTAATTTGGAAAAGGAGTACCTAATTTAAATTTAAAGAGTAAAGCATATGATTGATTTAAAAGAAACGCCAATGAATTCAGGCCCTTATTACCGCATGGGCAAATCAGGACTTTGCCCATGGACCCCGGACCTTAAGGGGCCCCCAAATCCATACATTAAATTATTAAATATTTACATTCTTTTTCCAATTCTAGCTCTTTCATATATTGAAATTATTAAATTCATCTTAAAATAATTGACAAAGTGCTAAATTCAGGGTTGGCGAGTTTTTGCCGAAGGTGGAAAAAACCGCAGAAAAAACCTGGTAAAAATCGTCCCGGCAAAAATAGGTTTTTGCCAAAAAGGTGGCAAAAATAGACTGTCCATTTAATTTTTTCCCCAGAAAGAGAAAAAATATTTCACGAAAGAAAAAATAAACTACATACTTAATTGAAGAATCAACATTCTAAATTTATTTTAACTTTTAAGTTAAATAAGTATAATTATGCACTTTATGAAAGAATACTAACTTTTATAACAAGATTATAAATGAAATAAATTCCAATTTTATATAAATGAATAAAAACTTCTTTATTCATGTTTATACAATTATTAATAATTTACATAATAGAACTGTTGAGACTGAGTAAAGCACTTATGTTTATAGTTTATATATGTTAGAAATTCGAAGAAACAGTTATAGTAACCTAAATTTAATGTAATATAAAATTATATTTAAAACAGAAAACTATTAAATTTCAAATGTTTCAGCAATATCTTCCTCACAACCTAAATTTTGCTGTTTTAGCATGGCATAGGAGTAAACAAGTTTTGAAAGAGCATCTGTTGATAGCTTATTTTGAATCTTAGTTTGAACAAATGAAAAATTTGAAAACAATCTTTCAATAGCAGCACTACTTGCTGGCATATTTGAAGGTGTGCTACTAATGAACAGAAGTTTTTTGAAAATGCACAAGCTTATTCAATACTTTTCCACCAATTATATGCACTGACACTATTAATCACTTCTACAAAATATGAGCTAGGAAAGGGTTTTTCTTTGAGCTTAAAAATAATAATATAAGATATAAAATCAGGATTGATTTTAGATAACCATGCTTTACAGCTTTCTTTTTGTTCATAATTTAGAAGTTCATCTCTGTACTTTCGATGTAACAAACACGCTACAAGATGACATGGCAAAATCGCTTGTTCAAATATCTTTTTTAGTTTTGAAAAATGTGGTTTTAACTCTTCATTTTTCAAAAGATTTAGCCATACATGACAAGCATCTGCAATGGTGGGGGAAGGGGGAATATAATACAAAAAGATAAAGAGACAACAGGCTACTTACACTTACTGAAAGTAAATCTAAATAATTTAACATTTTGTTCCTTTCTTGGAGAGTAAAATTGACAGAAAAAAAATCTAGTTTCCTAAAAAGCCATAACAGTTTTTTCAATATATAATTTTCAATTTAATTTACTTATTTTATCTTTAACAAAGTAGTTTCATCAGATAAATAGCTATAAAATAGTACCAAAGACTTAGATATTTACATTCCTTAATTCTCATGACATAAAAGAAAAATTGTATAAAATCTTTTGATAATTAAAAAAATATATACATATTAATGACTGAGAAGATACTTTACTTACAGGGGTCTGTCTAGACTTTTCTCACAGGGTCCTGCTTTTGTTAAATTGGGAAGTTTTTCTTGTCTTTGTGAAAATTCTAGACATAGTTTTGTGAATTTTAAATTATTAGTGTTTTTAGGTTCTAACCTTCACATATTAAGAAACTAAGTAATATATTTTTGGTGAGTTCAATTGTTTATTAACAGGGCAGATTTTATTTTTAAATGATTAAATTTGTGAAAAGTTCAATTTGAAAGTGAAACGTCTATTTCAGAGACAAATAATTTTATGAAGGGTCCTGTTTGAGGTTAAAGAATTTTGTAAAGGATCCTATTTTAAAATAAATTATTTTATGAAGGGTCCTTTAAAGGACCTAAAATTTTCTTAAACATATCCCTGACTTAACAGAAAAAAAAAATAGGTATGTAATTTTTTATTTTGTTCTTAAATTATTAAGTAAGAGTCAATCCCACCTATTTTTTAAAGATTTAAATTATTTAATATTAATTAATTAGCAAATTAAATTAAAATATTAAATAGTACACTGCTAAATTTAATTGTTTATACCATTATTATTCTTATTAGCATGCAGATTTTATTACACATTAAAGACAAATAAATTTTTTCCATTTTTGCCGGTTTTTTCCATTTTTCCCCTGTTTTTTTCCAGTTTTTGCCACTGTCCTGGCAAAAATACCTTTTTGCCGGCAAAAATGCCAACTCTGACTAAATTTCTAATAAAAGTTTTGTTCTGTACTAAGGGAAAAAAAAGAGTACTTTTATTAAGGTATTTAATTTATAACTAATGGAGCTCAGAATTTTCTTCCATTTATATCCAAGGTGCGAAAATATGTTTATGAAATATCACGATATTACGAAACATGAATTACGATTTATGACTTATTACGAAAACATCAAACACATGCATATATAAGAGACCATCAGTTTAATTTGAATAATGTTACAATGATTTGAAAGGGAGCCCCTAATTTTTTTGCCCAGGGCCCCAATTAGTCATAATTGGGGCCTGAATGAATTGCTAATAATTAATAAATAAATATATATATATATTTAAATGCTGAAACATAGATGAAGTCATAGTAGTAAATGTATCAGTATATGCTATCATTATTAGGTGCTGGAATTAAATAAAATAGTCTTTAAGACAAAATAATACTCAATAAAAGATATGTCCTATTAATAGGACGTCAGGGCCAAAGGGGTTAAAGTGGTTTCAAATTCCCAGCTCAATGAAGTGAAATTTTCTGAAGCATTTTCTGACAAAATTTTAAACGGGCATAAAATTGACCAAAAGGCATAAAACTGACAGCCTGACTGTTGAAGCGATTTGAAATAGAATAGCACTTTCCATTTTTGATAAAAAATGTCTTTTCTTTAATTTGTTTTCTTTCTTTCTTTAATTTGTTTATTTTTAAAATTTATAAAATATGTTTGAACTGTACATGTTTAAACAATATAATTATTGCACTGTTAAAAATAACAATGAAATAAAATAAAATAATTTAAAAAATGCATATTTAATTTGGGATAAAAACAAGTCGTATGGGGGGGGGGAATTTTTCAGTAGCTTGGAAAGAGGAGGGGGGCCCCAAAATTTCCCGTAGCCCCGGGCCCCAGAAATGCTTGATCCGGCCCTGTGAGCAACATCAATAGGTGCTACGTATTTACATAATTACGAACGCACCTAAAAAGTAAGGAACTCGATAATCAAAAACAATGAGAAAAGTCATTTCAAAATGCTCAAAAACAAATGTTTTTTAAAAAATTATGTAAATTTTATGCAGTCGCCATCTGTCACAAATTTTAAAAACAACAAACGTGTGATTATTTAAAAAATTGTGATTTCTGATTTATGAATACTTAATAAATAATGCACATCACAAGATTAATAGACTTGTCTTGAAAGATATTGAAAAACTAAATTCTAAACCCCCAAAAATAACAGTGAGAAATTTAAGACTTATAATCTAAAAATCAACTTTATAATTACAGTAATGTAATTTGAAATTGTGATATTTAAAACTAATGTTATAAAAAAATAAATATATAGCAAATATAAGTATCAAAGTAAACCACAAGTTAAATATTTAAGAGAAATAACAATAATAAAAATCTGGTTTTGCGATATTTTCACGACATTTTATTATCTTTAGAAACAAAATAGTGAAATTTCCATTAATCATGAATTTTTAAAACTTAATATCTAAAAAGACACCTATCATTATTACACATGTAATTTAGAATGTGTTCTTATAGTTTTAAAATTGAAAAATAAAAGTTGTGTTATTACATAATCTTTTCATTTTCTTAGCCATTTCCTGAAATTCATTTATATATGAGCTATGGCGCCATCTATTATCTCCAATTCGAAACAAAAAGGAATAAACGTACCGAAATGTCTGGATTACAGAAGTTTCCTGGATTATAGATGTCCGGATTAAAGATGTTATACCGTATATTTTTTAATTTATAGTTTTTGTTAATATTGCTGAATTCTTGTTTATTCATAAAGGAAGAATAAATTTATTTCTTAAAATAATTCAAGATATTGTTGATATCACTGGTAATCACAATCTTCTTATAAAATATATTTATGTACCTATTAATCAAGCTTTTTTTATTATTAAGTATGGCTAAACCTGAAATAAAACTTCAGTATTTTATGATTTTGATGTGAATTAGTAATGTACCTTTATGAGGCAAGATTTATTGAATAATTTAGGAAAAATAGATTTTATCTTTATAATGAATATTTGATCATACATTATTGATTATTAACTTGACCTTTGCTTTTAATATTTTAATCATTTTAAAAATTAACTAAATTATTCTTCTTTTAGTTTATTATTTTTTTAAATATTTTTTTTATATTGTAATCATTCATTATAATTTCGATAAAATTGTTAATTACATTCCAATTTGTTAATTACAGAATGTAAACAAAGCAATGACCTGAAATCCACACACCCTCTGGTCCCAAGCTTTGCGGATTTGAGAATCTACTGTATTTGAAAGAGTGTAACATTATTAAAAAAATACTTGAAACTATTTTTTCCTATTGACTGTAATGTAATGAAATAATTTTGATTATCCTTGTAATTAAACTATCCATCCAATATTCATAAAATTTGATTTGACTTGACAAAATTACACAAAATTATGTATTTTAAATCTCAAATGATTTGGATGGGTAGTTTTTGCTCCATTATATGCGGACAGACAGACTGAATGATGGCTATAGGTCTCATGTGTATTTATATAATTATGAACACACCTAAAAATATTCAGATCTTTGTGCAATAATATACAGTATTTCAGATACAGTATAGTAGCCTTAATCTATGTAAATACTACCTGCTTTCTATTCTACAGGAAATAACTTGTAGTAATTCTCAGCAATGTATATCAATTTCATAAAATATTAAATAGTTTAATAATATTAAAATGCACATCAAACAGTGTCTCAATACATAATTATGTAATGGAATACTTTTTTGTTGCCCTATAAATCAATAATAAATATTCTTTGCACAACAGATTGCACAGAATGTATATTATAGTACATACTTCATAGATCCATATCAATTTTAGGATTACTAGATTATCCCGTCAACCAAAAAATTATCGCCAAACTATAAGATTAAATGCCAATAATGGATGATCGTGAACGTCACATTCAATGACACTGAACATGATTCATGTGTTTAAAATATCATTAAGTGATTTTTATTTTGACTTCATATTAATATTTTTATTAATATTCTACTATTTATTTGTTTTTTTGTTATTTGTTAAAATAAAAATTATGTCAATATGTATAATTTGGCTATTAGTTTGGCGATTTGTATAATTTGGCAAAAGTGGTCGATGGGATAACAGAGTATAGTACACAATTTTATTATGTTCAAAAGAATGTAAGACCATCAAAATGCACTTGAAACTTTTTTCCCTCATTGACCCTAATGTATCAGAATTCTTCTGATTGTCCCTGTAATTGAACTATGGATCCGATTTTCATAAAATATGAAATGACTTGAGAAAATTATCTAATAATTACAGTCAAAGATCTATAAACCGCACAAGTTGGGGCCAAAGGTTGAGCAGATTATGGAATTTTGGGAATTATAGAGTATATAGGATTATGCGTCATTTTATTATTCTTAGACAGCATTTTAATTTTGTAATCAGTATAATATAGAAAGATAAATATGAAATCTAGTAATTAATTTAATAAGTAATCTCAAAAAATGCATTTTTAAAGTTTTTTTTTAATGATATACATGTGCATTTAAATAAAAATAATTACATATATTCCGTAATACAGTTTGTTGTTACTGTTAACGAAATAAAAGAGTTATATTAAAAAAAGTAGATGAGCGATATGTGGGATCTGTTATCGGCTGAAAAACTTGAATCATCATTACTACGCTCTCCATAATTCATTTTGCACTTTGCATATGCATATTAGAGTAAAAAGTAAAATCAATATTAGAAGACACGTGAGCCGTAATTCATAAACATCAACTCATCAACTGTGCTTTTTTGTCAAATTACGAACATAAATAGAATGAAAAAAAGAGCTTCCCGACTAAAGCTTAGTTTCCAGAAAGATCGGATCTTCAGATATCAATCAGCGTTCGCCTGGAGTTGAAGATTCCCGTGTGCCTTTCGCAACATTGGCGAAACCTCTGCAATCGATCACTGTGATTGGTTACGTTGATTCGACCTTCCAAACCCCTAATATCTAGTTCTCAGATGGTGCTGTGTTACTGCTTAGGACGAGTGAAGTTATTTACTCTCCTGAACTTACACAAACTGAAATAGCTACGATTGAAAAGTCGGCATTTCGAATATCCAGTAACCTTAGATGCGTTCTGTAATACAGTTTGTTTTTTTACTGTTAATGAAATAAAAGGATAAATAAATAAAAAAAAATACATGTTTTGTTATGATTTTTATTAAATTTGGTTTAAAAAAATCATTTTTGGATCACGGATTTGTAAATTTTCTTAACTGTTTATTTCATTGTTTACATTCGTAAAGTAACGCAGATTATAGAAAATTGCGGATTATGGGTCCGCAGATTATAGATCCTTGACTGTATATATTTTAAATTTCAAAGATTCAGTTGGGTAGTTTTTGAGTTGTTATATGAGGACAGGTGGACGGACTAAAATACAACTATAGGTGCTACATATTTACGTAACTATTAACGCACCAAGAAAAAGAACAAGAAAAATGCTTTTTTTTAGATAGGTTTTAATTCTAGATAGTGTGATGATTACGAAATTTTCCATCATACACAGTTTATTTTTACACACATTTTATTCAATAAAACTTGATAATAGTGATTAAAATTACATTAATAATAATTATTATTACTGAAAAACAATAATAAAGGGCTTATATTTCAAAATCAGTGATCTTGTCAACCAAAAGTCAGGCTCATTGGTATGAAAGTTTGATTTATAGGAAAATACAGATTGATATGCATTCTCAGTACAGACATGCAAAGCCTTAAAACTATTTTTAAATTTAGTAAAATCCTTGATACAGTATAGATTTGTTATTTAATGTCAGAAAGTCATTGTTAGTGAATTATCTACTGCAATACTAAATCACTATACTTTCTCAAATCCGCAACTGTCCACACATAATTTACAGATGTAAATAATGAAACATTCAGTTTTGATGTAGGGACAAAATTTGACTTTTTTATTTTTATGTCAAATCCATATACATTTTAATTTGTAATTTTCATTAATATTACTGAATTCATGTATTGTCACGAAAGAAGAATAATTTTATTTCAAGCTATTGCTGATATGACTGGTAATCACAATCTTTTTACCAAGTATATTTATGTATTAACCAAACTTTTTTGTTTTGTATGTCTGGCTAAAGTTGAAGTAAAACTTCCTTATTTTATGATTTTGTTGTAAATTATTAATGTATCTTTATAAAGCAAATTTCATATGAAAAATGCATCTTATCTTTCTAATAAATATTTAATCATATATTATTGATTATTAACTTGACCTTTGCTTTTAATATTTTAATCATGTTAAAAATTATCTAAATTTTATTATTTTAATTTATTACTTATTTTAAAGTTTTATCATATTGTAAGCCTTCACAATAGTTTCAATTTTATTGTTAATTACATTCAAATTACTGTTTAAATAATGTAAATAAAGCAATGACCAGAAATTGGCAAAACCTCTGGTTCCAAGCTGTGCAGATTTGAGGGAGTCTACTGTAAATGTATCTCTTTATGATAAATTGGAAAACGTTTTTCGATCTTTAGGTACTTCAAATGTCTATGCCTAAACATGCCCATGAATGGAGAATGTGCTGAGATTAATTCATTCAACAAAATCTGGTATAACAATAAAATTAAGTGTTTAAACAAACCCTGCTTAAAACAAAATTTACCCAATGCCATGTGATTCCATCTTAACAGGTTTTTTTTGTATAATTAATGCTTTATCTACTGTGATAAAAATCCATTTAACCCCTTTAGCTCTGATGGTAGAATTTTCTACCACATAATTTTAATTCAGAAATGTCCCAATGGCACCAGAAAATTCGACCAAATTTATTTCAAAAAGGTTTAATGCATTTTTTTGTGTTTATCATTAACTGGTTTTTTTCTTTGCAAAATACTGGCGCCAATGTGACATTTGGAATTTTGAAGAAATTTACACCCTAAAACTCAAAGGGTTAAAGTAGAATTTTTCTAATTTCCTGTCCTCCATCGTAGAAACGTTCAATACAGCTCAGCCCTTTCTGAAATGCAAAGTCTGGATGTACTACTGCATACTGGGCTTTTGTATCTTAATCTGGATTTTTCAAAATTATACTTTTGTTCACCTGAGCCTCTGAAGGCCAAAACCCATATGATTGTTCTTCAGCCACGGATGATGAATATTTTGTGAATTACATTTAGTACAATTCTTATAGCACAAATAGCATTTACAGAACATCAGATAACCAGGTTATCTAGCATTAACAAATTAGTACTAAGCAATGTTAAACATTTCATTCATATGGGTCTCATATGAGGATTCATATTTGCCTCATATGAGGCCAGATATCCATTTAAGCCTTGACCTACACAATTGTGTAGGTGATCCTAAGGGGAAAAAAACAGACAGTTTCCTCTTTTTCTGTGATTTAAAGCATTATGTAGTCCACACAGTTTTGAGGATCATCTCTTGACATAACCTAATAAAAATATATTGTTATTATTTTTAATCAGATATGATTTTAATTAAGATTAAAAAACAGCACTTATAATTTCTACCAAATTTCTCCCAGTCTTAAAGGGATAAATATTGCCCTAGAAAGAAAAATATTTTCAGAATTAATTTATGGACATCTGTTTTGAGAACAGCAGTTAGCATGCAGTACAATAATAAAATTATTATTAAAAGGATTCTCATCTATACCCCCTCCCTCCCAAATGAAAAAAAAAAGTTTGTGAATAATGAAAAATAATTTATGAATGAAAGGGTTAAATGATATCATCAACATCATACTGACAGATTTATAAAATGCTTCATAATTGTAGTGTTTGGGAATTTTCTATATAATTTAAATTCAATAAAAGTTATACTTGCCTCTAAAAAATATGTATGTCACTCATAGCAAGAAAAAACCTGTGTGCTGATTCCATAAGCATTGAATCTATGACTATAATAGATCGTTTAGATAACTGAAAAAACAATTTTAAAGAATCATTATAAGAACCAGTGTATATAATGATAGTAAAAAATATTTTAAAATTCTTTTTGATCGAAATGGAACAAACGATGCGCTAAATGAATTATTCAATTTGAATGATTCGTGAATTACAATAAATGAACACTGAGCTCGACATATACATTTTAGATCAGGAATTATATGAGAAGTCAATGATGTGCATGGACCATGAAGAGATGGAACTCATGATTACATGTCGAGCTCAGTATGAATGAATGCTCGAAGGTATAATTAAACTCTTGCAAGATACACTAAACGAACGGTTCAGTTTGAATGATTCTTTTCAAGAATTTGTAACAGAACTTAATATTTTAAAAAGATTTCTTTCGTATATTCAAGTAAATCTAGCCTTAGATTCTTGCAGTTTTCACAAATTACTACAGTTATGTAAATTTATAACTTCTAAATTAATTTAATAAGAACAAATACAAAACATTGCTTTACCAGAACAAGCGTACATAGATAAGTTACAACCAAAGAGATGTGATATTTAAATATAATAAGAACTGCCGCTACGGCTTTTAGTTTTTTACTGCACGTTACAAAGAGTTGCCATTACACATAAAAAAAAATAATAATATATTACAGTACTTCCCCTTAAAAAATTTTTGAATGTCCAGATATTTATAAGTCTAGACGAAAAGGTTTCTTCCGAGTGCGGGGTGGGTTACGACGAACATTTGCCTCCGTTTTTCTTTCTTGTTTAACAGCTGGTGTGCTATTTGTGGTATCCACCAACTGTTTTTCTGCTTCTTTGGTGGTTGATATTTTCTCTTTACCTACATTAGCATCAGTTTCAGAATTATCTGCGACTGTAGAAGTGTTCTTCTCGGTGGTGGCAGAAGTATTATTCTCTACAGGGCAAGTTTCTGCTGGTCTGTCATCTGCATCAATGTTTTCAAGAATGTCAACATTACTATGACAACTCTTACTGACTAAATTATCAAGATTTGTAGGCTCTTGGTCATCTTTACTGTACTCATGACGAAGCTGATCAACATGTGCAAGATACATCTTGTTGTTGATGTTCACAACCCAAGTTTTATTACCTTGTGGTCTAACTAAAGTTCCTCTGCTCCACTCTTGATTTTTATGAGAACGGACTAACACTTTTTCATCAGACACAAAGTTTCTGTTTCTAGTATGGCTTCTGTCATAATATTTCTTTTGAGCACATTGTTGTTGTTCAACACGAGCTTGTGTACTGGGATGTACAAGTGCCAAGGGTGTGCGAATTGGTCTTGATAAACAGAGCCCGATCAAGCTGAAGTTGGGCCCAGGGCCTGTTAAAGATTTGGGCCCCCCTACCTACCCATTTTCGGCGACACTTTCACAAAAAAGAAATGTTTTTTGACGAGTTGACAAAGTTGTTTGGGTGAAAAGTGCCTAGGTTAAAAGCTTCTGAAAATTTTATTGCGTCATTCAGAATATTTAAATTTTACATTTCATTTTTTATAAAACAACTTTATTTGAAAGGTATTTGATTAAGGAAAAAAAATCAGTCACATAATTTATGGGCCCCTGAAATTGGTGGGCCCAGGGCCAAGGCCCCGGAGGCCCGTGCATTAATCAGGCCCTGTTGATAAAAACAATTCAGCAGGAGACAGTCCAGTTGTAGAGTGAGGAGTTGAGCGATAACTCATGAGAAAACGAGAGATCTTTCGACTCAGTGAGCTATGATCTGTATCATCACTATTCATTTTACTTAATGCTTCTTTAAATGTCTGCACCGTTCTCTCAGCCAGACCGTTAGATTGTGGATGATAGGTTGGAATAGGAGCATGTTTTATTCCATTCGACTTCAGAAACCACTCAAATTCTTCTGATATGAATTGAGGACCATTATCAGACACTAATTCTAATGGCAATCCATATCGTGAAAAAATCTGCTGTAGAGCTTCAATAGTGTGAGGAGAAGTCGTGGAAGGCATCTGCATAACCTCTAACCATTTAGAGTGGCTATCGACAAGCAATAGATAATTTTTCTTGTCTTTTTGTGCATAGTCAATGTGCACGCTATCCCAAGGATGTTTTGCCCAAGTCCATGGTTGAAGTGGAGTACCAGGAGGAGAACGACTGTTCTTTTTACAAGCGGTACACTGTCTAGCAAGTTTTTCAATGTCATCATCTAACTTTGGCCACCATATATGACTACGAGCTATGGCTTTCATCTTTGATATACCTGAGTGAGTGTCGTGTAGTTGATCCAGGAGTCTCTTCCTGAATTTTTCTGGTACAATTATTCTCATCCCCCACAGCAGGCAATTATTATCAACAGAGAGTTGATCTTTACGATAAAAATATGGTTTGAGAGCTTCGTTATCCATCTTCCGTGGCCATCCATTTTGAACATACTTCAAAGCTGGTCCTAACACTTTATCATTACGAGTTGCTTTTGCGATTTCTATGCAGGTTACTGGCAACTCATCGCAATAAGAAATTTTAAATATTTCTGATGATGTTTCTACTTCAGATTCAACAGGCGCACGTGACAAGGCATCAGCATTGCAGTGCTCTGAGCCTTTTTTATACTCAATGCTGTAGTTGAAAGAAGATAACAATACTGCCCATCTTTGAAGTCTTGCTGCAGCAATGGCAGGAACAGCTTTGTTAGGAGCAAAAATACTTGTTAATGGCTGATGGTCAGTAACCAATGTAAACTTCCTACCAAATAGGTACTGTTGGAACTTCTTTATTCCAAAGATTATTGCAGCAGCTTCTTTCTCGATTTGAGAATAGTTCCGTTCAGCTTTGGAGAGAGTCCTTGATGCATAAGCAATTGGACGTTCATCATCATCAATAACATGAGATAAAACAACTCCAAGACCCACAGGTGAAGCATCACAAGAGACTTTCAAAGGCAATTTGTCATCATAATGAGCTAAAACAGCATCTGAAGTAAGTAAATTTTTGCATTTTTGAAATGTTTCTTCACATTCTGTCGTCCACTTCCAAGGAGTGTCCTTATGGAGTAGTTTGTAAAGAGGAGCAAGTAGCATGGCAGAATTACGTATAAATTTTGAATAATAGTTCAGAAGACCCAAAAACGATTTTAGTTCGGTCACATTTGATGGAGCATTAATTTTTCTAATGCACTGTACTTTTTCATCTGTAGGATGAATGCCCTCACTATCTATAACATGGCCTAAGAATTCTACACTCTTCTGTAAAAAACTACATTTTGATAAATTGAGTTTAACATTGTACTCACTAAATCGCTGAAATACCTTCTCCAGAGTGCTTAGGTGCTCTTCATACGTAGTACCAGTAATAAGGATGTCATCTTGAAAACAAATCACTCGGTCTATACCTTGCAGAATTTGTTCAATTGTTGACTGAAAAATTGCTGATGCACTGTTTATGCCATATAATAATCTTAAAGGACGTACTAAACCAAGATGCGTATTCAGTGTAAGGTATTCTTGAGAGCTTTCATCTAATTCAATTTGTTGATAAGCATGACGCAAATCCAATTTTGTGAAGTACTGTCCACCATTAAGAGTTGCAAACAAATCTTGTTGAGTTGGTAAGGGATACTGATTTTGATCAATAAACTTGTTAACAGTGACTTTAAAATCGCCACACAATCGTACATCTCCATTTTTCTTAGGAACAATCACAAGTGGAGTTGCCCAACTAGAATGTTGCACAAAGTCCCAAACACCTCTCTTTTTGGAATTTAGAATTTCCTCGGCAACTTTACTTTTTAAGGAATATGGAACTGGACGTGCTTTAAAGAACATAGGTTGGGTTTCTTTTTTCATTTTTAATGAAGCCTTTATATGTCTAATAGGTTCTGAACTTTCTTCAAAAAGTTTGCTATACTTGTTTGTCAATGCACTAATAGAATCTACTTTATTAGGCATATCCTTAAGTATTTTATGCACTGCAAAAATTTTGTGCCAATTAAATTTAAATTTTCTGATCCAGTCCTTCCCAAATAAGGATGGTCGATCACCTTTAACAACAATAGCTTGTAAATCACACATTTGGTTTTCATATTTCACACTAACAGATACTTCCCCAGCGATTGCAATGGGTTGTTGATTATAATCTTTCAGTGTAACGGGTATACATTTAGGTACTATATGTGGTAAATTTTGTTGTAGCCACTTTTCAGAAATTATACTAACATCTGCAGCAGTATCTAATTCCATATCTAACATTTTGTTGCATATTTCAACTTGAATTATATAATTAGAATATTTACACACTTTATTTACATTAATAGTAAACAGATTATACTCCTCAGAATTATTCTGTACACAATTAGCTGATACCTTTTTAGCAGAAGGGTTAGAAGTTTTACCTTTTGACTTACACACAGGTGAAATATGGCCAATTTTGTGGCACGCATGGCATTTGGCTGATTTGTACTTACACTTGTTTGCATCGTGTGATGCACCACACCGATAGCATTTTTGAGGATTTTTAGTGTTTTTAAACGACTTACTTCGAAATTTACTCACTTTGTTGACATTAGAAGGTACAGGTACTGTAACTTTAATGTTGCTGGCTCCTTCCTCCGCCAATTCCATCGCCAAAGCTATTTCACAAGCATCTTCAAGTTTGAGATCTTTTTTAGCGAGTAGGCGTTTTTGAGTAGCTTCACAACGAATGCCACAGACGAAACGATCCCGTAGAGCTTCCTCCAGAAACGATCCAAAATCACAGGTGGAGGCCAAACGCTTTAATTCCACAATATACTCTGAAATACTTTCACGATCGTTTTGGTTTCTTCTGTGAAAGCGAAATCGTTCCGCTATAGTAATAGGAGCCGGGCGAAAATGATCTTGCAGCTTCTTAATCAAATCGCCATAAGTCAAATCTTTTGGTAGCTGAGGCGTTATAAGATTGCGTAAAAGTTTATAAGTTTTAGGTCCCAATACTGAAATTAACACAGGAACTTTTTTTGCTTTATCAATTTCGTTTGCCAAAAAATATTGTTCAAGTCTTTCCACATACAGAGAAAAATCCTCATTGCTGTCGTCAAATACTGACAATTGACCAACAAGGCCTAACTTCGACATAGTCGATACGACGGTTAAAAGTATACGGTAAAGCTTACTGTTTTTTTAAATTTCTCGTCGCCATTTTCACAAATTACTACAGATGCGTACTTGTATAACTTCTAAATTAATTTAATAAGAATAAATACAAAACATTGCTTTACCGGAACAAGCGTACATAGATAAGTTACAAGCAAAGTGATGCGATATTTAAATATAATAAGAACTGCCGCTACGGCTTTTAGTTTTAAACTGCGCGTTACAAAGAGTTGCCATTATACATAAATAATAATAATAATATATTACACTGTCTATTTCTTTTTTATAAATAAATACTCTGCTTTCTTAGATAGGTAAAAATTAGTTAAACATTTCTATTGCAAGAGATTTATTGATTGATTCAATATTCATGAATGAGTTATTTTTATGATTCATTCTTTGTATTGGCGTCTTCCTCTGTAATAAGATGGGCGAATTGTGAATACTCTGATTGCAACAATAGCTAATTTTTAAAAATCTATTTACTCATCCATCTTCTTTACTAAATTAAATTAATGGTAAGTTATGTTTATTTAGTTATTGTACTCCTGAAAATTCTACAACTTGTGATTTGATCGTGTGATGGATGACACATAATTTTATGTGCTCCAACTTTCATTTTTGGTGACATTTATGGCCATTTGAAACATTCGACACAGAGGTATATTAAATGTTTGACTAGTCAAATAACAATTAGTAGGTAAGTAACTAACATGCAGTATAAGTAAATTACACTATAAAAGCTATGCTTGCGTTATTTTTGAGATTTTTTTTTATTTTTTGTTTGTGAACATAATTTTCTTACATACTAAAACAAGTGTTTTATAAGGGAAATTTTGGAATATTTAGAGGAAAAAATTGACTATCATATAGGGGAAACTGGGATACAGTGCACCACCCCTTATATTTTATTTATTTTTAAAACTTTTCTTTTAGGCTTATTGATTTCAGCACTGAATTAATTACTTATAACCTACAAAACAAAATGTTAGCTCAAAGATTCATCCATTTTATCCTGACTGGTTTCTTTGAGCTTTTAAAAGTAAAATTTTTCATCATCATCCTTTATTATTAATTAAAAGTAATAGATAAATAATAATTATTAAAAGAACATTTTTTTGTATATGTAAGATACTTATTTTTTACTTAATATTAAAGTTAATATGCTTAAAAGAAAGCTTTCAATAACTGTTTTATAAGAATATATTGAAGTTCAATATAGGGCTCAGTGAGCCATACACTTCTGGAGTACAGTGATCCACAATCCACTCTCTTACTGTAATGTAGAATCTTGAAAATATTTAATAATTGCTTATTCTGTAGATAGAAATACTGTTTAAAGTAATTATTTAACTGTAAAATAAAGAAAATTGTCAATTTATTCAACATAGTAAGAAATATTTTGGTTTGCATTTTCTGCTTTTAAAAACAATACAAGTATCATGTTACCAATTAATAATTAAACAGCTTCTGAAATATTATTTACGCATTTCAGATGTAATATGAAATAAATTTGGTATCGAAATTTTATGGCAAATAATTTGTTGTTTATATCCGTTTTATTGTAAAATCGTCTTCAATTCTAAAATAATTTCAGGTTTGTAAGTTTTTCTGGAGTTTCATTTTCAGATTATCATGAAAATAACTTTATTTCATTTAATAATATCATTTTATTTGTAATTGTTCCTGCATCTTAATCTGTTGCTATTTAAAAAATATAATGGTTATTTTGATGTTTTTTCTGTTTAATTTTATGTATGTTTTGTTTGAAAATGTTACTCATAAACTTGCATCTTAGAAGTAAAAGGAAAATAAAGAGGATTTAAATTAATAAAAAATTAATTTTACTGTAATTTGAATAATACTTAATAATGGACCACTGTGTGCTGCTTCAGGGACACGTTCACTTTATGAATATTTACTAATACAGTAGACTCCCTCAAATCTGCACAGCTGGGACCAGAGGTTGTGTGGATTTTAAAATTTTGCAGATTTCTGGTTGTTGTTTTGTTTACATATTTTAAACAGTAGCATAAATGTTATTAACAATGAAATCGAAACTATTATAAAAGCCTACAGTATAATAAAACATTAAAATAAATAATAAACTAAAATAATAAAAATTTAAATAATTTTTAACATAACAAAAATATTAAAAATAAAAGTCAAGTTAATGATCAATAATGTATGATTAAATATTTATTATAAAAATAAGATGGATTTTTCATATGAAATTTGCTTCATTAAAGATACATTATTAATTCAAATCAAAATCATAAAACAAGGAAGTTTTATTTCAGGTTTAGCCAGACTTAATAACCAAAAAAGTTTGGTAAATACAAAAATATATTTGGTAACAAGATCGTGATTACCTCTGATATCAGCAATATCTTAATTTTTTCCAAAATAAATTTATTTTTTGTATATAAAAACACATGAATTTAATAATATTAAGGAAAATTACAAATAAAAATATATATGGAATTGATATAAAAGTAAAAAAGTCAAATTTTGCTCCTATATCTGAACTGAATGTTTGATTGTTTACATCTGTAAATTATGTGCAGATTTTATAGAGTTGCCGATTTTACAGTTGCCGATTTGAGGGAGTACTGTATATCTATATATATTTAATGTCTTTGAAGCAACATTCTGAAAAAATTCTGAAGCATCTAAAAATTCTTAAGGAATGTTTAAGAATATTTTCAGACAGATTGGACTTTCAATTAATGAGAGAAAAAATGTAAACTGCAAAACTGGAACATGGTGTTCCCATCTCCCCTACTGATTCTTCTTCTGAAAAGCACTACAGTAACTCTTACAAGAATAATGGGTACTTACATATTCTTGAAGCCAGATCAAGTAAAATTGTACCAAGCATAATGCCAACTATACTCAGAGCTGTGCAAATAGAGGGGGTGAATGGGGTGGTCACCCCATGTGGGAAAATTGAGGGGACACCAAATTTATACATCATATTCTTGTCATTTCTTCTTTTTTTGTAAAAAAAAAAAAAAATGCGTATATGTATACATGTTATGTATTAGAAATTTTCTATTTGTTTGTGACAGAAACGTACATTTTCAAAATAGCACGTGGCTTCAATCTTAGAAGTCTAAAGGAGTTGCAAACTAATATATTGTGTGGCTATATACATTTTTTCCACATGTGTTTTCCAAATCCTCTTTGCAAAATATAAGGGAAATTTTATCTTACATTATTTAATTGTTAAAATTAAACCTTTAAAAGTTGCAAAATATGTATTCAATAGAATTGATTTATGTTTCTACAATTTTAAATTTTGTGACACACGCAGTGCCTGATTTACGGCAGTGCATTCAGGACATGGGCCCATGGCCTGAAATTTTCAGGAGCCCCCAAATGCTGCTCAAGTTTTTTCAACTATTGTCCAAAATCAATACAAGTACAGTCAAAGATCGATAATCCGCAACCTTCTATAATTCGCGTTACTTTACGAATGTAAACAGTGAAACAAACATTTTAGAAAATTTACAAATTCGTGATCCAAAAATGATTTTTTAAAACAAATAATAAAAAAATTGAAAGAAAATCATAAAAAACATTCATTTTTTTTAATATAACTCTTTTATTTTATTAACAGTAAAAAATGGATTGCAGCATTACAGAACATATGCATTTATTTAAATGCACATATATGAAAAAATTTTAATAAAATAATTTTAATAAGGCATTTTTTGAGATAGCATATTAAATTATTAGATTTCATGTTTATCTTTTCATATTATACTGATTAAAAATTTAAAATGCTGTCTAGAAATAATAAAATGATGTATAATCCATAATATTCTATAATCCACAATATTCCACAATCCGCACAACCTTTGGACAGAACGTGTGTGGCGTATGGAACTTCGCCTGTACTTACAAAACCTAATAGAATTTTACATTTCATTCTATTGCATTTGTATTATATTTTCATAACATTGTATATGGTGGCTGAAACTACCATATTTATTTGTTTTATTATAGTGAATATTTTCTTTTATCTTTATCACTTTAAAAAATTATTGTATTTTTTATCCTTATTTAATCATGTTCCTGTTCTTGTCAGATTATTTGAGATTGATGAGTGCAGCTTCAGGCAGTAGAGCCCCATAAAATTTTAAATACTTATAGTTTTTATTGCGGAAAATTTATGAATAGTTGTTGCTTACTTTATCATTCCTTATATACATAAACATGAATAGGAAAAGATAATCATCCCTACACAATTTATTATACAGCATCTACTCATTTAAATTTCATGATTGTCAAATAGTGATTTAAATGGCATATTAATGATTATCAAATTTAATTTTATAATTGACATTTAAATGGGATTTTTAAAGTCAATAATGGGTATCTTGATAAGTAACATTTTTCATTTTTTCCTACCCAATCTTCCTGTAAGAAACTTTGTAAAGGGGGGGGGGGGGCTCCTGTAAGCATCTGTGCCCAGGGTCCCTAAATTTGTACATTTCAATGAATGAGGAAGGGGAGGCAAATTGAAACTTATCCCTGTACTTATAGTTTTTTCTACAGATACTGCTGACTATACTGATTAAATTAACCCTTAATTTTTTTATACTATGTATAAGTAACAAAGCTAATTAGAGCTTTAATATAAAGAAAATAGTACAAAATATGATTATTTTTTATTAAGTCATTTTTTATTATTTACAATTTTTATGCAGATTTAATAATGTTATATTATAATTTTGTATGTGATTATCAAAGATGAATAAGACTGGTAATCTTGCTCCTGAACTGTTAAAAGATGTCTAATATTTTTTTTCCCATTTTGATAGATAAAATATTTTTATAAATAAACTTTATACTGTAATATTATTTGCTTTGAGTTAGTTCAAGAAGAAGGCAGTTTTATTCATTTATTCCAATAGAAATGCAAGATTTTCTAACAAAAATACAGGGTGTATTACTCTAGACTTCCTTAAATCTGTAACCCTAAAATCCACAACTCTTTAAAATCCATACATTATTTACAGATGTAAACAATGAAACTTAAAAGTTCTTTATTTTCTGATTTTGATGTGAATTTTTAGTGCACTTTTATGAGGAAAGTTTCATTGAATAATTTAGGAAAAATGCATCTCAGGTTTATAACGAATATTTAACTATGCATTATTGACCTTTAATTTTAATATTTTAATCATTTTAAAAAATGCAGTCAAAGTTCTATAATCTGCACTAGTTGAGGTCAAAGGTTGTGCGGATTATGAAATATTGTAGATTTTAGAGTATTATGTATTATAGATCATTTTATTATTCCCAGACAGAATTTGAATTCTATAATCAGTATAGGATCATTCCACGTAAAATGAGGAAAAATTTTTAAAAAGTCGTGGCCCTATGGTGACTGATTTTAATAAAATTTAATACACAGGCTCAATTCATATTCAAATAGAGCTCTGCAAAATATCTTAACAAAAAATGAATTATTTTTGTAGTTATAGACTTTTAAAACACTTGTGATATAGAATGGCATGTGTGCGATCGTCCAAAGTTGCAAGTTTGAAACTTTATAGCTCGAAAATTATTTAACAAAAATAATTTTTGCTTATAATATTATAACCTCAGAAAAAGTATTTTCTTATTTATTTAATGATAATAATCTAATAACGCCGTAATTAATTTTAAATTAGTTGTGAAAATGGAAAAAGTGTGAATTTTGCGAAAATTTGAAGCATTATAAAAGTTAAAAATAATTAAAAAACGTGTTAGATTTATACCTGATGTAGTAATGACCATAAAAGTCGATTTCCTCAAGTTTGAAAGTTGCCATTTATTTCCTTCAACTTCAAACAAATTTAAAAACTTTAAAAAAAATTGCAAAATCATAATTTTCCTACTTAAGTATGAACAAAAAATGAATAAAGGAACGGTCCGACATTAAACAATATTGCACAGACATAGAGATTAATAAATCTATTATATGCTAGAAAAATTTCAATATTGCCTTTTGATTACTAACATTTATAAAAAATGATTTCAAAAAGGTATTTTTGTTACATTTCAGGCAAAATTTCCTTTGAATTTGAGCGCTTTTTTTTAAATATTGTACGATTTCAATTTAAAAATAGTGCTGCCATCTATTAGATTTTCACACTGAGAGATAATTAATTCTTCAATTCTCATCTCTTTTAATATAAGTCTGAAACGAAAAAGAAAAGAAAAGAAGTAGCATTTGAATATTTAAAATAGACATTTTTATCTTTGATATCAAGTAATTTGAAATGATGTAAGAGATTTCCTTCATGACTAAAAGAGCAATAGAAATATTGCCTTTTCCCGCCCTTTTTTCCTTATTTATTTTTTATTTCACATTAAGGAATAAAAAAGGCATATATGAAACTTCTTGTGTTTAAAATATATACTTTTATCTAAAATGTCAAATAGTTTTGATGTCATAACACCTGTCCTAAATTTTTATGAGCAAAAGAAATATTGAATTTTCTTCTTAAAAATTTTCCTTTTCTATATTTTTTCCTCAGTAAGGAATAAAAATTCAAATCCTAAATTACGCCAATCTCTTACTGAATATCCATTCCTATCTGAAAATAATTTATGATATAGTTTTTTTCATTCCTAGTGCTAATAATACCCATTGAAATTTAAAGCATGTAAACAAGAACTCGATTTTGTATAAATTTTAAAATTGAGTTTACATAAACAATCTGTCCGGTAATCTATTATTTTGCATTTCTTCATAAATAAACATGTTGTACTTATATTATGCCAACTTTCATTCAAATCTGTGACATGGAAGCCACAGCTAATTTGCTCATTTTGCTTGGAATAACCCTATAGTAAGAAAAGATAAATATAAAATCTTATAATTACCTTAATATGCTATCTCAAAAAATGCTTTTTTTAAAGGATGTTTCATTTAAAAAAATTATATATATGTGCATTTAAATTAAAATAATTACATATATTCCATAATATCAGTCTGTTTTTCACTGTTAATAAAATAAAAAGGTTATATTTAAAAAAGGTAGATGTTTCATTATGATATTTTTCAATTTTTTTCATCATTTCTTTTAAAAAATCATTTTTTGATCATGAATGTGTAAATTTTCTTAACTTTTTACATAAATAAAGTAACGCGAATTATAGAAAATTGCGGATTATGGGTGAGCGGTGATCCTTGTCGATGTATCGATCCTTGACTGTATCTAATTTTTTAATATTTTAATTTATAACTGTGTTTAATTATTTTAATATTTTACTACCTATATTCTAAACATTCATTATAATCTGAATTGCATTATTAATAACATTGAAATTTCTGTTTTAAAAATGTAAACAAAGCAATTACCAAGAACCCACAAAATTCTAAAATCTGCACAACCTGTGATCCCAAGTTGCGCAGATTTGAAGGGATGTACTGTACTACAATATGAAATTGGGTTTTCGTTCACAATTTTAACAATAATGAAAATATTTTAGTGAGATTTGCATCAAATTAATTTTGCTTGTTTGAAATAGTATAATATTATCGGAAGTAAGTGAGTTTTTGCTGATGACACAGTATATGTCTGTCAGCTGCATTCTGAATAAAGGAGTGTCAATCTAAGTGTTGTTAAGATATAAATAGTGGCAATTTATAACATTTGGTGTTATTATCATAAAGTGTCATCATGTCTAAGCCTGGATGACGCATCAGATATCGATTTTTATAGTATATTGCTTTAATCATTTTTAATCCTTGTTACATTGTAATACACAGTCAAAAAGATCGATAATCCGCGTTCCCATAATTCACAATTTTCTATAATTCGCGTTACTTTACGAATGTAAACAATGAAATAAACAGTTGAGAAAATTTACAAATTTATGATCCAAAAATGATTTTTAAAACAAATTTTAAAAAAAATTTGAAAAAAAAATCATAATAAAACTTTTATTTTTTGCTAATACAACACTTTTTTTTATTAACGGTAAAAAAAATAGATTACAACATTACGAAACATATGTAAGAATTATTTTTATTGAAATGCACTTATATATATATTTTTTTTATAAAATAACTTTAAAAAGGCACTTTTTCAGATAGCATATTAAATTAGTTATTAGATTTCATATTTATTTTTTCATATTATACTGATTAAATGATTAAAATGCCGTCTAGGAATAATAAAATGACATAATATACATAATACTCTATAATTCACAAAATTCCATAATCCGCACAATCTTTGGCCGCAACGTGTGCGGATTATAGAACTTCAACTGTATAGGGATCCTCATTATATCGATATAATCGAATTTATCATTCTTTAATCAATTATATAGCGAAAACAAGGAGGGAAAAAAAGCTCATTTTTTTTCCCTTTGTCATACCCTGGCCCTACTTCATCTGGAGGTTTGGGGACAGGATAAAAGTTATTTATTGTTAGTATAAATAGAGATAACAGTTAAAGCAAAAAATTAAAAATCATAAACTTTGTGTCCTAGAAATAGAAAAGTTGAAGTATTTTTTTTTTTTTTTTTTTTTTTTTTTTTTTTTTTTTTTTTTTTTTTTTTTGCTTTTGGAGGGAGATACTTTTTTTCTGTCATAGAAAATGGTCAATATATGTGAAAATCATTATTTTGGCCTGAAAATTTGGAAATATATATTAAAATAAATAACATACATTTCTTCTTCTTGTTTTTATTAAAACAGATTTCAAATCTAAATTCGCTATTTCTTGACACTTTCAAACTGTCAGTTTTAAGCCTAGTCAGTTTTAAGTAAAATCCTCACTACAGTGGAATCTCTCAAATCCACACAGCTTGGGACCAGAGGTTGCGTGGGTTTTAGAATTTTGCAGATTTCTGGTCATTGCTTTGTTTACATTTTTAAAAAAGTAATTTGAATGTAATTAATAATGAAATGTAAAATGAATGCTTACAATATACTAAAGTATTAAAATAAGTAATAAACTAAAATAATAAAAATTTAGATAATTTTTAAGATGATTAATAAACTAAAAACAAAGGCAAGTTAATAATCAATAATGTACAATTAAATATTCATTATAAAGATGAAATGTGTTTTTCCTAATTATTCAATGAAACTTACCTCATACATTACTAATTCACATCACAATCGTAAAATAACATTATTTATTTCAAGTTTAGAAAGATTTAATAACTAAAAAAGCTTAATTAATACATAAATATATTTGGTGTGATTGTGATTACCAATGATATCAGCAATAGCTTGAATTTTTTCAGAAATAAATTTAATCTTCCTTCGAGAAAAACATGAGTTCAGTAATATTAACAAAAATAATAAATTAAAATATATATGGAATTCATATAAAATTAAAATAGTCAAATTTTGTCCCTATATCTGAGTTGAATATTTCATTGTTTACACCCATAAATTATCTGTGGATTTGAGGGAGTCTACTGTAGTTATTTGAACCAATATCTTGGCTTCTTATTAAGGAAAAAATTTAAGTAAGAAAAAATGATTCTGTTGCAAATTTTAATACATTAAATTATTTTAGGAATTATTTATATATATACTTGAACTTCAGTAATATGTGAAGTAAAGGATAAAAAAATTATCATATTATTCATTATGTATAATTATGAAAATTATAAAAAATCTTAAACGCATTCCAATAAAAATATAATTGTAATTGCTAAAGCTGCTCTAATGATGCAAAAGTTAAATTAATCCTTTGTGACTCAACAATTATGATTTGAAAAATATTGATTCATATTTTTTATTGCATCATCATTTTTATTGCATCAAAAATTAATAAAAAAATTAAAATTAAAAACTGAAAAATTATTGATTTAATGATTCTATTTTAAAAGAAAGTTGCACACTTCTTATAAATATTGTATCTTTCTAACTCAAAATTGTGAAGTACACAAAATTGCATCAACAACGGACATCAAAAAAGTACAGTAATCTAAAGCAACTGATCAATTTTCTCTTTTCCTGGAAAAACTCATTTAGCAAAATAGGTCTAATCTAATCTATACAAGGCAAAATATGTCCAATCCCTCCTATATAGGAGTAACTGAGCAGAAATGATGTATTGTAAAATACCGTTAATCTGCCCTTCCCAATCAAACGCCCCCTCCCCACTTTATAACAAATTTGAAATTTTCAAAAAATCCCGAGAAAGCGCCCTCCCTCCCCATTCTCAAAGGCGATTGAGAATAGAATGAATCATTATGAAATGAATGAATCATGAATCTTTGATGAAATGTATGTTTTTTCGAGATTTTTTAATTGATTTCATGCTTGTTCTGGCTTTTTTTTTTTACAAATTTCTCCTTTTTTCTGTATTTTTTCGACAGAATTTACGTTTAAAAAAAACAAATTTTTCCAAGTATCAAAATTTATGATTCATTCCTTTCATCGTGATTCATTCATGTAAATTTTGTTGAACGATCGCGGAAAAATCCCGTGTAAGCGCTTCCCCTCTAACTATTGTACCATTTTTCCTCACGTTTGGGTGGGGGGGGGGGAGCAGATTAACGGTAGTTTACAGTAATATTCAAGTAATTTGCATATGTAGGTCTAATCCGCTCAACCGACCAACCCAATGCTCCGGAATTTTTGAAATTACATTTTTTCTTGCTTACCATCTATGCAATCAGCCATTCGACTCATCGACTTCGATGGAAGATTAACTGGAGCATGATGACTCCAGTAGGCACTTCTAATCATACTGTATTGGTTCAGGTCTAATCCAGCCCATTTGAGCTAAATCAGAATT
Source organism: Maratus speculifer (assembly GCA_964019185.1). Lineage (NCBI taxonomy): Eukaryota > Metazoa > Arthropoda > Arachnida > Araneae > Salticidae > Maratus > Maratus speculifer. The sequence goes on from OZ025302.1 coordinate 28,771,885, forward strand.
TATGCAATACTTATTCCTTCCACTTTAATTTACCAGGTTAAAACTCTTTATTAATATAATATACTCCATTTGTTACATTCTCTAGTAACAATCAACAAATAATTAGCTTATTAAAACATCCCTGTATCCTTAAAATATGTGCTCCACGCATTTGCCTGTCGTAGAATTTCTCTGTCATAAGTATTGCTCTTTTGTAATACTGTATCTGAATATTTTATTCTCCAAAATTTCTGCCCTCTTTCTACCTCCAGCACACAAAATTTAAAATTTTAAAACTATCCATTAAAAAATCATTTGTTCTATTTGTTTCTCTATAATAATAATAAAAAACAATCTGTTACTTTAACTATCACACTTCCTCCAAATGTCTGCTTGCCTTCTTTAATTTCCTCCAGCATACAAAGTTTGATTTTTTTCTTTAATCTTCTGTATTTGCTGCTTCCTAATAACAATAAACAAATTATCAATCACCTGAATTATTCTCTTCTCCTCTCCTCAAACTTACAATATGTCCGTCCACCTCCCACAATCAGTTTTAACTCATTAATAAAGTTTTTAATTCTGCCATATTTCTTATTTTCTTGTAAAGTTTTAAATCTTAAAAACATCTGTCATCTAAAACCTTTTCTCTCATTGAAATCTTCCCTTCAACTTTCCTTCCAAGAAAACAATTTTCTAAATATGTCGAGAGAGATTAAACAGTTAAGAAATTTTCTCATTCTTACAGTTTGGCTGCTTCCCCAGAAAATCGATTCAATATCCATTTTATAATAAATATGTCCTCTAAAATCAACTTTGCATCATCATTAAAAATCAATAAAGAAAATGAATGTATTAAACGTACATTATAAAGCACTTTTCAACATATTGAGAATATTGCACAAAAACTTCAATGTTTAGTAAGACAAAGGTTATTTTCTAAAAAAAGAGTTTTGAAAATACAACACATTCGGAAATGGAACTTCAGCAATTACGATCTACCGTCGGAAAATATCAGAATTGTTTTAAACACTTTTATGTATGCACTTAAGATTTCTATATTAAAAATATACAAAAATTTTATTGAGTTAGGAAATACAAAGCACAATTCAAAATTCAGTTTCTGAATTAATCGAAAATGCATTCAAATTCATTTGCTCAGCCCTGTATATAATCTATACAATTTCCACATTTTAATTAATATGAAAAAAAATAGATAAATTTAAAAACTAGTACCACTGGGAAATGCACCTCAGCAATTACTGCTCATATACATTACTATAACCAACCAGATTTTGTGCCATAGTAAATAAATGTGAAATGTAAATTTCTTAGTAGGTATCTTTTTATCCCAAAAAGCTTGATTAATTCATAAATGTGATTAAAAGATTGCAGTTTCCACTGACATCAGAGCTGTCATTAATTTATTTGGGAATAAATTTGCCTTTTCTTTAAGACAAAACATGGGTTCAGTGATATTAATGAAAATTATGTGTGAAAAAGTGTATATAAGTATGGAAAAATATTGAAATTTTCCTCTAGCATTATTATTGATAGTTTCACTATTTACAATAACGTATGATTTATCTCTTTGCACTTACATTTTCTTAAACACAGTTTCTGATATGTTGTACCTTTAAACAGATGGCAATTAAACAAGAGGGATAGTGTGATTTAATATTGCTCAAAGGGTTTTGTTTAATATTTCTTTCAAAACATCTTTTCTTTTATCAATAAGAACATAGATGGTAGCAGCATCATATTAATAATATTATAATTATAGGAGGATTTTTTTAATCAAAATAAAAATTACACAAATTGCATTTCAGACAATTGTATCAGCTCATGTTTGTAAATCTTAAAATATAGTTAATTCCTTGAATTTAATTTAGCTAAAAAAATGAAATTCTTAAAATGGAAAAAGTATGTGAAACTTGTTTTGATTTAAACCATTTGACAATGAAAATTAGTCAAAGTAAAAAAAAAAAAAAAACGACTTATGAGCATTAGTTGATTTATTACAAGAATGTCTTAATTTAGTGAAAAATTACTTAAAAATAACAACTCTTAAAAAAAAAATTATTTAAATAAATGTCACAGTTTCGCGATTTAAAAATTTTAGTGGAATGTTAAATAAAATAATTCTAAATTTCTGAAAAAAATAAGTGGATTCTCAAGCAAAATTAACAATATCAAGTTTTTTCATAATAGAATAGATTTCTTAAACAGAATCCAAAATTCAGAAATTTCTAAAAATAAGTAGAAGTTAAAATAAAAAAAATGAAAAACCGGAAAATTAAAAATTTTGCCGTTTTTTCAAAGAAAAAAATGATAACCGATAAAATATTTTTCAACAAGTTTTTGCATTAAAATGACAAAAATATGTACCAAAATCCTGTAAAATTGGATGTATTATATAATGAAATTATTTTGCAGGAACTTTTTCAAATTTTGGAGATCAACTTCAAACCCGGAAATTTTTAAATAGCAGGCAAATGTGCTGCCATTTAGCTTGCTAAAAAAGTCAGAAACTATGTATTATTTTTTATCTAAATGTCGGAAACTTAATTAAAATAATTTATTTAATAAAATAATTTAAGATTTTTGCAAAATTTGGTAATTTTTTATATGATTTGAGATATTTTAAGGACCTAATTTATACGGTTTCCGGGAATGAACTCTGTGACAAACAAAGCCATCACAAGAATAAGATTTCATCAGAGAAATGAAACCTTAAAAAGAAAACTTGTAATGTCTTTTAAAATTATCACATTTTAAAAATATTGAAACATTATTTGATTGACTGGTGAATCTTGAAAAAAGATCTAAATTTAAACCAACTTGTTTACATAAATCAGCTAAAATTTTACTTTGCATTTTTTAAAATGTCAATACTTTTCTGTAATGAAAATCATCAAATTTGTTTATATTTTAGTTTCTCTCATTTTTAATATATAAAGAAGGCAGTGACATTCCAGATAATCTAATATGCATCTATTTAGGCTGTTTTATCTTTGAAAAATCCAATAATTTGGCTTGAATAATTCAACTCGCAAAGTAATTCATGAACATTACATCATTTTAATTTCATTGTTTACCAAAAATTGTAAAAGACTTGAAGAAATAAAATGTTATGTTTAGTTTAGCATGTCTTTAACCTATATGTAACAGTACTTTGAATGTGATTGTAGTTGTGCTATTTGTCAAAATAAAGGTAAAATGTACCAAAATATGTTTATTATTTAATAATTACTTTGATTTTAATATTATCATCGAAATAGTTTTTATTTTATAAACTTTTGAATATTCATATGGCTGAATTTATTTTTCAGGTGCAGATGTTTGTAAAATCGATTTTGAACATACATTGAAAGAATTTATGAAAATAAATCAAAACCAGAGTCCATATATTATTCCTTACAAAGAATTCTCTCATTAACAAAACATGTTCAGTAAGAATCTATTTAAGTTTATGTACTAGTGCGAATTTATATGTTTCTGTATTTTCACATGCAAAATACAGGGTACAACTAAGAAATTTATTTATTAAGGTATAAATATTGTTGATGAAATTAAAAAAATGCTACTAAAAAATCTTATATATGATTCATATTTCCAGAATTTTTTCTCCTCAATGAAAGATTCCTTAAAGCATGGTAAATTTTTATTGCAAAATTTGCCTTATTTAATCCGAACATTTTCGCGATTTAATTAGGCGAAAATTTCTGTTTTAAAAAATCGGTGTTAAAAGTGTACAAACTCTGTAAAAGATGCTCGTCCTAGAAGAGTTAATGTGATGGTAAATATACATTTATTAGTAATAGATTTAGTACAATAATTGTGGCTGTTTTTCTATTAATAAGGAATGCAAATGAAATGTACATTTTTGTATATTTTTTAAACTCGCATAATACAATTACTGATCATGCATAAATTTCGACTGTAGAAAATCCTTTTATTTATCACTTTAACAAACACTTATCATTTCACAGGAAAAAAAAAGTATCTCTTATTTATATTGTTTAATAATCTCTTTACATGGCAGATATAAAATAAAAGTTTCATTTAAAAATTAATGTTCCCTTTGTATCATGAACGGAATTTTAAAATTTTCCACTAAAGGATGTGTACATAAATTCGGCTTTAATATGTTCGTTATACAGGTGGTAAACAAAAACATTTCATGTGTAAGATCTGCAATAACAAACTTTGTGGCACATTAGCTTTAAAAAGTTTCTTCTTTAATTACCTGTTTCCTTTTGTGAAACAAATGAACTAAACTGTAAAAAATGTATATCTAGACCATTCTATTGAATAGCCTTTTTCTTGTGATGAGGGGTTTAATAAAGGTTCTCTTAAAAACATATGATATCGACACCATCAGCTTCATACTAATCAGAAACCTTTCACTTGTTAAATAGGCTGTAAAATGTTTTCTCAAAAAATTGTTTAATGTAATGAACTGTGCAGTCATACCGTAGAGAAACCAGTCGCATGTGAAGTGTGTAAAAGAATGTGTTCTCAAAAATATATGCCTTAAAAGTTTACTTGTGTATTTAAAGACATCTTTCTTTTCTGAGATGTGCACAAAATAAGTTTCTCAAAAATGTCATTTAAATGTCCATCACCAGATCATATTAAAGGGAAATCTTTATCTTGTGAGGTGTGTAACAAAAGATTTACTAATAAATATACTTTAACTTCCCATCTGCGCGTTCATACTAATGACAGACCTTTCATTTGTAATGTGTGTAACAAAGGATTTTCTACAAAATGCAATTTAAAGGCCCACCTGCGCGTACATACTAATGAAAAGCCTTTTTCTTGTGAGGTATGCAACAAAGGGTTTTCCCATAAAAACATTTTAAATACACATCTGCGTGTTCATACTAAAGAAAAACCTTTTTCATGTGAGGTGTGTAACAGAGGGTTTACCCATAAATCTGATTTAAAAAACCATCTGCGTGTTCATACAAAAGAAAAACCTTTTTCTTGTGAGGTATGTAACAGAGGATTTGCTAAAAAATGTAATTTAAATGCCCACATGCGTGTACATACTAATGAAAAACCTTTTTCTTGTCAGATGTGCAACAAAAAATTTTCCCATAAAAACACTTTAAATATCCATATGAGTAATCATACTAATGAAAAAACTTTTTCTTGTCAAGTATGCAACAAAGTGTTTTCGCATAAAAACATTTTAAATACCCATCTGAATATTCATACTAAAGAGAAACTTTTCTCTTGTGAAGTGTGCAACAGAGGATTTATGCAGAAATCTGTTTTAGGAAATCACTTATATGTTCATACTGGAGAGAAACCTTTCTCATGTGAGGTGTGTAACCGAGGATTTTCTGAAAAAAGTAATTTAAAGAGACATTTGCGAATCCATACTAAAGAGAAACCTTTTAGTTGTGAGGTGTGTGACAAAAGGTTTTCTCAAAAAAGTCATTTAAATAGTCATCTGTTAGTTCACACTAAAGAGAAAATTTATTCTTGCGAGGTGTGTAACAAAGGATTTTCTCAAAAACGTTCTTTAAATGTACACCTGTGTGTTCATATTAAAAAGAAACCGTTCTCTTTAGAAGTGTGCTAAAAACGATTTTCTCAAAACTGTTATTTACATGTAAACCTTTGTGTTCATATAATTTGAAACCTTTCATTTGTGCATTGCGCATCAAACGATTTTCTTATACATCTTCTTTGAATATCCTCCTGCAAATTTATACTAAATAAGTTACTTTTCCCTTGAAATATGGATAACAAAGGCATGTAACAAAGCTTTTTTCTCTTCAGTATGTTACAGTTAAAACCTGAAACTTGGCTAATTCGGGAACTGGCAAAGATTCAAGGCCAAAATCGGAAATACATGAAATTTATACCTTAATTCGGATTTTGGCCATCCAATTCGTGAAGTGGCCGGAAAGCCTTGGCCAATATACAAAGTGGGTATTTAAGGCTACCCAATAGGGGGCATTGCCATGCCCACATCACAGGAACATAATCTTTTTCAGGAGGTAATTTACAAATATAATAGGATTTATATGTAATACAGATTATTATTAAAATGATACATTTCGCGTTCATAGTTAATAAAAGCATGCCATATGCAATAGTTAGAACTTTGCATACGAGATTATATTTTATCCTAGTGATTAAATTCGATTTTCTGTCCCAATTTCAGTACCAAAAGAGTGAAAAACGAGAAAGTTACCTTACTTAGACGCATTTCATATAACATATTTCCAATTTGTCAATGAAAATGCTAAAATCTCATGTTTTTAAATATATGTCTTTCTTGATAATTTACGCCAGTTATCTTTTTATGCCCTTCCAAATGGTCTAATACATCATTTGCACATAGAAATATTTTTTGTTTGTTTTTGTATAAAGAAATAACATCTATAAAGTTATAATACTCCCCATTATTTTATTTTCAATGGAACCTGATTATCACTAGTTTGTAGAAGATTCTTTAAAAAAACAGTTTAAAATAAAAATAAAATTGAAACAAACGTTTTGTAATAAGCCTGTCTGATTGACAAATGAACAATTTTAACTTTAAGAACGAAAAGTAATCAATGAGTGGATTATAAAATACATCCTAACTCTATCGGAATGTTGTTAAGAAAATTATCTCGTGTTCATATCATGAAATAAAATATTCAAATAAACATAAAAAGAAAGAAAATTTCATTTTAAGATTAAGTATCCACAACTCTGTATGTCATCTACAAACATAGTAATATATGATAAATAAATTTAGAAAGCATATTACAGCTGCACACTCACATCAAACAATAATGGCTTATAGCCAATTCAATAATGAAATTAAATGAGTGACTCTAAGTAAATGTCAAATTCTATCTAGTCTATAATGTGGAGCATTTCTATATGGTATTACTGTTTCATTATGTTGATAGTAATGTAACATCATTAAAATTCCAATTGGAAACAATTTTTTCAACGATATCGTAATTCTTTATCAGAATTATTTTGCGCATCCCTTTAAAAATGAACGGTAATGTCTACATAATCAATGCTCTGTAAAAAAATATATATTGCTTACCTCATGAATGAAGCATATGTTTCCATTATGTTTGAAAAAAATGTAACATAATTTAAGTGCACTAAAAACGATGATTCACTATTGACTTCAATGTAACGAAATTCTTTGGGATGTTTCTGTAAATAAAATATAATTGCTATCTATTCCATACACTATGGATAACACTTTTATCCATCTTCACGTTCCATACCTTTTTTTTATAATTGAGATAATATAATAACATTAAAAGGCACCAGAAATACTTTTCCATTTCATTATATTGTAACAAAATAGTTTTGGTTATCATTGTAAATTAATCAAAAATAGTACACTTCTCTTTTAATGCCAAAATTAATTTATGAATTTCAATAATATAACAATTACAAGTCAGAGTCTTTACTTGAGTTAAAGCAAAGGCTGTAAGAAAAGATCAGATAAACTGAATTCATGCACACATTTCAACTATGTCAGAAATGGTTAAAAAGTAAAAAAGACAGCGTGAAACCATACAGATACTCAAAATCTGCTTATCACTTTTCTTTCGACTTCGTCCGATTATCCCTAGTCATTATATTAATTCCCATTGTTTTACTTTATTAGGAACCGTTGCAATCAATTCAAAGAAACTTAATTGAAAACATTGACATTTAAAACAAAATTAAAATATTTAAAAAAAACTGAACAGTCTAAAACTGACTACCAATACCCACATCGCAAACTGTCCGATCGCATCTCGCCAATTTCTCAATTGTCTAGTGAATTAATAACGTTGTTGGTCATTTCGCGAACTAACCGATTTCGGGTATTAGCTGTAACAAATATAATTTAAATAAGCATGAACATATCTGTACTAAAGTGTGAGAATTATTTAACATATTTTACATATAGTTAATTTTTACTTATCTTGTTTTCTTTGAAGAAAATCTTGAAGTATGTTTCATCTTTTATATGTTTGATTTAATTTTAAACATGCATAACTGTCGTTAAAGAACTTTTTCAATTTGTGAAATCTGTAATGCATTTTTTTTAATAATATTACTTAGTATTTTGTTCTTTGTAACTAGTATTTATGATTTGGAATACTGGTATAGCAATAATGCTCCAATTTACAGGGTGGTCATAAAAAAACTTTGCCGGTATATGGAGCTCTAACAGCCAGTCCGTTCAACCGATCGAGGTGAAATTTCTTATATAGCTATTTATAGGTATGAGCTCGAGATTCTTTGAACGGCAAGAAAATGGCACCCATGGTTATGGTTATAGTTACAGAAACTCGAAATTTTCCAATGGCAACATCCATTTTTTTCATCGCAAAATGATCAGCGCATGCGAAAACCCTAAAAAGCGTTGGAACCATACGTGTATAGCCAGAAACGGACACGTTATGCATGCACAAAAAACTATTCTGCAAATCCCCCCCCCCCCTATAAAAAACACGAGTGGCGCACAAGGAGTAAATTCGCATATGACACAAAGGCTTTTTATCCGTTTTCTACGCTGACTATCTGGCAAACGACGTTCCGTGATTGGTATTTTGTCTCTGTCATTAAAATTTTCTGCGTACGCCTTGGTCGAGTTTTTTGGGGCCGTTCGTAGAGGTCATTTTTTGCAAGCATAACGCGTTCGTTTATTGCAATAACCGTACTGTTCCAGCGCTCTTTAGGGTTTTTGCATGTGCTGAACATTTTGCGATGAAAAAATGGATGTTGCTATTGGAAATTTTCGAGTTTCTGTAACTATAACCGTAACCGTGAGCGCCATTTTGTTGTCGTTTAGAGAATTTCGAGCTCATACCTCTGAATAGCTATATCTGAAATTTCACCTCGATCGGCTGAACGGACTGGCCACTAGAGCTCCATATATCAGCAAAGTTTTTTTATGACCACCCTGTACATTAAAATTTCCAATAAGAATGCAGAATTTTTGGCTTATAAATTACTGTTAGGATATTAATGGCTTATAAATTACTGTTAAATATCATCTAATACTGACAGCACATTTCTTCAATGTTTAAACTTCTCTTAAGTCTAAGAATTGGCAGTGAAAATTACTTAAATATTGATAAAAGTTGAATTTTCTTTTAATTACTTTTCTTACTTATCTGAATAAGCATAATTAACTTGTCATTTGTAAAATTTAGAAAAAATATATTTAGCAATGGCACACTTCATTGTAAAATTAAATGAATGTTATCAGAATTATGAATGTTAATAAAAAAAATTGTTTTCCATCCACTTTGTCAATCATCAGTAATTAAAATAGTATTCATTATTATTCGTTTGGTTTTCCTGCAGACTGTGGAACAGTGTTGAGCATTATTTCAAATTGCTGGGCAGCCTATCATGCCTTTGTATCCTGAAAGAGAAATTAGATACCATAAAAAATAAATTATGTCCTCTAGCTATTTTCTAATATAGTAAATAATTATACAACAAAATATTTGTATTTTTATGCATAAAATGTCCAAATTTTTTTATTTGCATATGTGTGTGCTTGACATGAGAAAGGCTCACCACAAGTCTTCAGTCTGGAACATATTTCTTATAAACTGACTGTTTTATTTATTCTTATGTAGAAAAAACAAAAGTTGCTTAACTCCGTTTTAAATCATTTAAATGCTACTTTGATCAGAATGTAGGGGAAACCGAAATCTTGCTTTATTTCCCTTCTAGTATTAGAATTTCAAATTAAATTTTTTTATATTTGCATATTTATGTCTGACGCAGACAGCGTTGACTTGTTCATTTGATGCCATTAGTTTTTTTAAAGTGGAACTTTTTTTCAGAGATCTTACGCGAAATTATTTTTATTTATTCAACCAGCATTTTCTTAAGATTTTTAAATTATTCTGTTATATACCATTCATAATAGCTCTTTATACGAAAATAATATCAGTGATTGCATACCTTTTTCATCACGAACTTTACTCATGCTATAGCTCTGCTCTTCATATTCACTATGTCATTTTAATTCGTAAGCATATATAATTGCAATGGATTGTTATTCGATTAAAAGCAATCTAACAGTGTGTACTTCTTTCTTATAAAAGTATCCGGATTTTTAATTAACGATGTCAAATTTTGAATTTAATTGGGGAAGGTATCAATTATTATTTAAGGTGTACAGTTTTTATTGTAAAAAAGAAAAGCGTCCGATACTTCGTCATATAAATAATGTAATATCAGCAGCTGTCTCTCTCAGAATTTAATTATACAAAACACTTTGTTAATGTGCGCACCAGATTGTTTGTTAAGGGAAAAAAATATGATAATTGTTTTAAGGAAGCATATTTTTTTACATTAAACTTATCTTTTGATAACACTGAAAGAAATTTCCATAAAATTAATTATGTGCTTGGATTAAAAAACTAAGAAGTATTTAAAAATGAGGTATTACATTTAGAATATTAAGTATATACAAAAGTAAATTCCATTTGTTTGGTTAAAATTGCATGTTTTTTTTAAATGTTATTACATTTTTATTCCATGTAGATGTTTACTGATCAATCAATGCTATTGCCAATTCTTATTGCGTTTGTACGTTATCTTCATCCAATAATGCTTGCAATTTTTTTTTTTTTCGTGTTGTTAACATCAAATAAACAACCTTTAAATTGCTCGAATCATTTTTTATATATTTCAGAAAAAGCATGGTTATCGTAATCTTTTACAAGTAAATGATGATTTATCACAGCACATTTCTTTAAATTATAAAATTAATAACAAAACTTCACGTAATTGATAATTTTTTTTTCACATAACTATTCATTTTAAATCAAATAAAAAACTAAGTTGCGTAAACTTTTTTCAAATGTTATGTGTTAAATGTTAAATGCTTTTTCAAAGGTAATGAAGAGACTTTTCAAAAGCAAGTATTAATAATTTCACAAAATACACATAAAAGTATTTGTAACAGCTATTAGAAAAATGGAACTTACTTTTGCATATACCCAATAATTTGTAAATATTATGCAATTTTCATTGCATACTTTTTTATTATACTGGGGTTCTTATGACAAAAAATATTTAGGATTCGAGCAGTCCTGGTCTTCAAAAAGAGAAAACGAAACTTATCTTTTCAATGAGATAAAACTGTAATTCTCAATGGATATAAAATAATTACTAATCTAAATGTTGTAATGTTATGTGTTAAACACGTTCCGATCTGGCATATTATTAATAACACATGTCTTTTTATTGATTATTTTTTTGTCTGAACACTTATATTTGTTACTATCTGCATTTAGTAATGATAGCATATGTTTCTTATAATGACTTCATTTATGTTTTTGTATTTTGTAATAATAAAAAATAAATAAAATTTTTCTTAATTAACTTTGTATAGTTGCCGATTCTTTTGTTTTAAACATATATTTCACTCTTTAAATTTAAAATATAGGGTACCCTTCTGAAACAATCATGTGTGACTAAATGCAAAAAACATAGAAGTTGTAATATGTGTTAAGTCCTGCTGTAATACGATATATTTTTTAATTTCTCCAAAAACTTTTCCTTAGCGTATGTTGTTATATACATTGAATAATACGCAAAAGATATGTTAGAATTCGGACATTGGTATTTACTTTAAACTTCAGTAAATGTATTTGGATAACTACTACTAAAATAATTAATGTAAATATAATTTGTTTCTTAAAATTAAAAAAAGCACACTAAAGGGTTAAATAAAATTTTACTTTTAATGAAGAAAATATAAATACAATATTTTAAGATTTATTTTGTAATTATGAATATTTACAAAACTAATATATGTTATGAAAAAAAAATCTAAAATAAAGTAATTTGTAAGAGATACATGTAACTTTTTGCTTTTGTATACATTAGTTAGGTTCTAAGTTTAGATACTAATAAGCAACATTTGGAAGCATTTTTCCATCTATATAACTTAGTAAATGTTCTATATTATCCAGCCATGCTTATATTATATCCCTGTCAACAACTTTGTGTTGTACTAGAGGTTAACACTTCTTTGCTTGAACTCTTGAACTTTCCATATTCAAAATATGAATTATATTCTCTTCATACTTAGAAAAGTATGAAGCATCCTTTTATATTCCATAAAGTATATACATTTTTTAAAAAACATTTACTTTATAATAATACAAACAGTAAATCAAAGAATTGAAAATTTCAAGATCGACAAAATATGTAAATATGTTTATGATCAATTTTTAATTCATGCTAATGAAGGATAATAAGCTAATTATCTATCTCAAAGAATGGTACTAACTATAAAAGTATTATAAATACAAACTGCAGCAATCTGGTGAACAGGGTTGGTAAAAAGCCAGGTTTTTTTTCAAAAAAAAAACCCCCCCAAAACCCGTTTTTTTTTTTTTTAAACCAGGTTTTTTTAAATATATTTTCCTATTACGTATGCATGCATATTTATTGATAAAAATAAACATTGTTGGATATATAAGTAATATAACTTAATTTAAAAATAATTTAAATTAGGTAATTACAATTAATTATGTAGAAAATTGAAATCATTTAAAATTTAAACATTTTTAGTAAAAGCTATGTCTTATGTTCATTGAATAAAATGCTCTACATAGTGAAAAATTGATACCTTGAAAATCTTAATAAACAATCTTTTGATTACTAGTACTATAAATAAATATATGGTGTAATTTCATAAATATAATAGTATATATTCCCACGGTTATTCAAAATAATTTCTTTGAAATATTTGTAATCTGAGGAATCTGATTTTTCTGTTGGAACACTACATGGCCAATTATTATCTTTTATTGAAAGTAAAGCTTTTTTTATAAAGAATTCCTGGAATAATTTGAATTTAGCAGTAAAATCTTTACATGTTTCTATAAGTATTGTGTATTGTCATTTGACACTTCTCCTCAGAAACTGCCACATAAAAAAGGGGGGGGGGCAACAGCAAAATAAACAGAAATACTTATTTACCAGCTTTTTAGACTACTGAAGACATTGATTTTAAACTGGAAAGTAGATTTATAAAAGTTGTCTTCCACTAAAACATTTAAACAGCCATCAGACTTAATATACATGCTTTTTTTCTAAGTTATGTTACAATATGTATTACTCCTAAATGTCTAAACTAAAAATTAATCTATACTAATAAAATAACAAATCGCTCTGTCTGCGTGTGTGTGTGTGTGTGTGTGTGTGTGTGTGTGTGTGTCTGCGATGGCTAGCAAAATCTATGGGACGTACGAAGCTCAAAATTTTTATGAGAGTAGCCCAATATCTCTCCTGATGCACCTGAGCTTTAGAATTTCGAAATTCTATTTATTAACTGAGTAATTAATTAAATTCCAAAGATCACTCTTATAAAAAATCGCCTTTTTTCTTCTTTTTTTCCCTTCATTTAGTTATGGTTGGTTGGTTGCATAAAATTTTCGCATAAATAATTAAAAAAGCTGGAACAGACCTTTAAAATTCATAGACTGGCAAACTGTCAGTTTAAATGATGATTTTTTATCACAGCGGTTGTAAACCATGGAGGAAAAAGATAGGTGGTGGTGAAGTAAACCGAAAAAGGGTCGCAATATTAAACCATTTATCGCTCAAATTTTAATGTCCCAAACAAAAGCATGTGGAAGGGATTTTGTATTAAGACGAATTGAAAGGAATGAATTACAGCTGAAGCGTATTTTACGAAGTAATAGTAATTTTTTAAAATGGTCTTTTTTCTATTATATCATTTATTTTTAAAAAATGTTTGCTTTTAAAATAATTGGAATTGATATATTCGAAAAAATTAAATGTAAAAATAAAATTAAATAAAATATTGAAAACATTTGATTTGAACTAAAAATTGTATTACTAAAAGTTTTCTTTTTTTTTTTTTTCAGAACTTTTTAATGCTTTATAACGTAGATGAAAAAATGTTTTTAATTTAACAATATATTAATAACTCTATGTCAATATATAAAATATAATTATGAAAACATTCTTTTAAAATCATGCGCGAAAACTTAAATAACAAATATTAGTCTAAAATCTAGATTTCAGAGTGCAGACGATTTTAAGACATTAACGAAAGAATGTTAACTTTTCAAGCAAAATCTTAAATGATGCTTCTATATTGATATTTCAAAGTGACGGCTAGGTTACATTTATGTTATATTTAAGTTACGGTAGGGTAATGTTAAGTCGCAGACAGATTATGGTTATGGTACAAAAATTTACGGTTAGGAATTTGTCCGCAGAGTCAACATTACGCATGCTTTGATAAAAATATACACTTTTGTTAAATGGCTCTGAAATTATAATACTATATACCAATCTTTTATCATCGCGTATCGGTTTCATTCACGGTATAGTCGGATTTAAGAGTAATATAATTAGTTTGAAATTCAAAATATTTCACTTGGGATTTCTATGCGAAAAAAATAATTAGTTACGTGTTTTAACAGTGATTTTTACGGGTAAATATCAACACTTTAACACGAAACTAACGCAATCGTTGGATACATGTTCCCTCCCGTGTTTCTCCTTGCTCATTTTAAGTATTTTTAGAGCTTAATATTAGTTGTTGTTTTTAAAAGCGATTTTTCACAAAGTCAGCTGCGACGTATTTCAGACAATGCATTTCTGCATGCTTCCAGTTAATGATAAAATCATACAAATTTCAAGTTCGTTTAATATTGTTAATACGGACCCGGGCAACGCCGGGCGGGTCAGCTAGTGTTAGATAAGAGTATTTCGATAAGTAGTGTTACTATTTTTTTTTCTTTTTTTAAAAGTCGCCCTGAAAAAAATGTATTTTCATATTATTGGTCATTCTATGGTAACTTACGTTACGTCTAGAACTATTTTCATGAATTTTATTAATACAAAACACACAAAAAAATATTCAATTTGTAAATTTGACATGGTTTGTTAATTAAACTTATACACAGCACAATTTAAATGAAAATCGCCTAATTTTAATGTTTTTTCTTAGATTTTGGTAGCTATATTTACTATGGTAACTGTCATTACTTAAAAAGGAACGTAAGTTATCATATAAAGTGTAATTTTCACTGTCATATTTTAGGTAATTTTCATAAAATTGATTCTTAGATAAGTTTCATTGATAAATTATGTTAATTGTAGGTTTGAATATTTTTTAGTGTTATATTATTAAAATTACTGCAGTAAATTGTTCTAAATGTGACGTAAGTTACAATAAAATGTCCCTTATTCTAACATTTTTTTAAAAATGGATCCTCTTTTTTTTTGAAAGCCAGAAAAACCACAAACACTCTATTGGTGTAAGTAAATGCTTTTCTGTTTTTCAGGGTTTCTTCGGTTGTCAAAACTTATGTTCATTTAAAGGGTGGTATTTAAAGAATCTATTTTACGTTATGAGATAAAAACAAAAGGATAAAAGAAAATTTATCTTCTTAGGTTTATTTAACTCACAGACTATCAAAATCTGAAAGCTTATGTACATGCCGGCTCTGTAGTATGCATGTTAATATATATGTAACACGATAACTCTTGATGGAAATATCCGATTAACTTAATTTTGTTTCTAGGATCATTCTGAAAAGACACTTCCCTGATTAGTTTTGGGGCTCATTGGTTTAGTACTTTAAATATTTAATATATACAAATATTATAAAGAGGAAATATTTGATTGTTTGTTTGAATTGAATAGGCTACGAAACTAATTTACGGATTTGAAAAATTCTTTCACCGTTGGTAAGCTACACTATTTCCGATGAACATAGGTTACATTATATTTTCAAAAAAATTAGGGATCCTTACTAAAATGCAAATAATGTAACCCAAGACGTAGAAAAATAACCTTAAAAAATCCTTAGATCGCGTGCGCTGCAAATATTATTGATTATAGAACAAAATAATGTACTACGACTTTGCAGAACGTATAATTATCTACAAAAAATGTCGCAACAGCATATGTCTAACTGTTATAGTTACGTCACAATACGAAACTAATTTACGGATTTGAAAAATTCTTTCACCGTTGCACAGTGTGGTATTTAGCCCCAAAACCTGGCTAAAATTATTTTATTACTCTTACAGCTACAGATCATAGTTTTTATTTGAATTATGGAATAAAAATGATAAAACAAAGTGTTATTAATAAATAAAAACATTTATTCATCACTTTCATCACTATTACTATCAAGAATATTAACATTTGTGATATCGCCTTCTGATAACAAATTTAGAACATCAGAAGACAAGGATTTTTTTTCTTGTTTTTGTTGCATCTCATGCCCGTTATCAGGGGGTCAGAAGTCAGAAGAAGCCTATTTAGTACATCCATGTTGCAGGCCACGCGAGAAAACTTTTTTGTATAGTTCAACCTGAATGACCTAATATGTTTATTGCGAGCTTCTGCAGCCTCTTCACTTAGTTGTCCTATTGGCAGAATAGCTTCTTTTATTACATCTGCACCATGAAGAAGTATCTTATGCATTGTAGGGGACATAGGATAAAAATTATATAAGCTCACATACAGTTCAGCCGTTTCTTGGCAATATTTTTCAAACTTTTCTGTGTTAATTTTAAATCCGCAGCACAATGCATCTAATATCACTTTAAGACGATATATTAAATTTTTATCGACTCCCGTTATTGCTGCCGACATTTCATATTCCTCAAAAAATCGTCTGATGGTATTTCCATTGTTGGTATTTCCGAAATTTGTTTTGGAAATGTCTACTAAAAGTCCGAGTTGTTGTTTGAAAATTTTCTGAATTTCTCTTTTTATCTTCTACCGCTTGTTTCTCCTCAGCAGATAGGTGGACGTTCCATTTTTTTACAGGTAATCTATATGCTACATGTAATATACTCTCGAAAAATCGTATACGAGCATGTAGCAAGGAAAGGCCGAAACTTAAATTTTCTTTCTTAGATTCCCTCTTTTTCGATAAATCATTAAACTCAAATGACGTAGCATCACATATGTAGCACCTCATCGTAGATTTGGTGTGTGTTGCGGCATTGCATACTTTTCCATTTACCATGGTGCATAGCATTTTATGTTTTATCTTCATATCGTCAATTTCTGTCCTAGTAATATATATTTTTAAGCATTTTTATGTAACTTTTTTTCTGTTATGTCTCACGTGAACTGTATCTACATTTTCCTCCATTTTTTTTTATTTTTTTTTCAGATCTAAATAGTGGATTTGATTATGCAATAGACGATTTAAATATATCTTATTGCATACTTTAGTTAAAAGTAAACAGGTGCTTCGCAAGCACCCAATTTTTCAAAGTCCTTATTTGACTTCAGATCTTGAGTTTCTTTTTTATTCTTAAGGCTCTTCTCAAATCCGAAAGGGCGACTTTATGACATAAGTTTTAATTTATTTTTGTTCGGAAATGCATGAAACCAGCAGATGCTGTTCAGAAACTATGTAATAAAACCATGTTTTCCGTTTTTTTTTTTTTTTTTTTTTTTTTTTTTTTTTTTTTTTTTTTTTGCAAATGCAGTAGATCTTTCAGAAAATAGTGTCAAAGTTGGCATTTTGAACCTAATTTCCATACGAAAGAAAAATAACTACTCAAGGAAGGTTAAAAACATCTTTATAACGTGATCAAAATTGCTTATAACTCTATAGGTAATTTATTTATCAAAAGTGGAAAACACAGTTCGATTCCAAATCGCTTCCATAGACCTTCCAATTTTATATGAAAAATAAGTTTGTAAATGTGTCAAAGCATTTTGCACTTGTTGAATAGAGCAGTTGAGAACAGCCTTAAAAGATAATCTCCCCAATCAGGAAAATTTTCTTTTACAGTTTGGCCGAAATCTTAAAGGTCATTTTATGTTATTAATTGTAAATAATCTGTGTTTTCTCAAAGGAAAATATTTTATTTGAAATATTGAATATTTTTTATCTATTTTATCTTTGCTAAATTCACATGTTTTAAATTTTCTCTTTAAAGCTTCTGATATGTTAAATTCACATGTTTTAAATTTTCTCTTTAGAGGTTCTGATATGTTCATCAACACATGCAATTTGCATTCTACATGCACACAAATATAACTTAGACTCACTACGTCTCACTGTGATTGCTGAGATAAGACTGTTAAAATTGATACCAATAATTTGAAACACTTAAATTACAAAAATGAGAAATTATATTAGATCTTTTCTAAAAAACCAGTTGATTAACCAATTGTTTTAAACTGTGCCAACTCTGCTGGTAACAGAATAAAATCATAATGCAAAACCCCAATCCCAATGTAGGAATGCAAGAAAAACAAAGGCTTACTAAACCCAGTAGCCATGATACAGCAAAGAAAACTCACAGCCAATCTTTCATTAGCATACAAAACAAAAAGTAACCAATAGAGAGAATTACTTATGATTATGTCATCATTGAGACATATGTAATTCTAATACCCTGTTCACACTACGGATATTTAAGATATCCAAGCCCGTAGCCAGGATTTCCTTTCGGGAGGGGCTTAATTTTGAATTTTTTTTTTATCTTAAAAAAGTATTTTGTATAATTAACAACAAAAAATTTAAAAATAATCAAGGCTTAATCTTAAGTGTGTTCCTGCATAGAATACTTGAAGACATTGTCAAATATTGTTATTTCGTATTTAATTTTTTTCAATTTTTGTTGCAATTTTTGACTTTCAAGAGCATTTCCAATTTCAAAATCGGTTCGGAAACCGAGAAAGTTTTTAGGAAAAAACTTTCGCTAAACTTAAAAGGTACAAACTACTGAGATGAGCCTCAAGTATCCTATGAGAAAAACGTTAAAAAAATATTGAAATGAAGACAAATAATATGAATTGATTTAAAACACCGGATTAATATTATAATGCGTGTGTCTGACATTACGATTGCGAGGTCTTGAAATTATTGATCCATAAATGAAATTAACTACACGCATTATTTTTTCCAAAGAATAATTAATGGCTATAGTCATATGTAATCATAAAAGTTATATTTGAATTTCACATTCTCTGATTATAATATTTATAAATGCAATACTCTTGGCACAATAAATTTACTAGTGCAACAGAAGCAATCATCGTAATTTGTTCTTAGTCATGATGCTGACTAATTTATCAAGATCTACATCTACTGTCCCAATTAATGGAAATCATTTCGAAGCAACTCAAGTCTTTCATTGGCCATAACATTTAGAGGCAAAGATTTAATTATTTTCATTGTCGAAAGAGATTATTTCAGCACTGACTGTCGTTACTGGGCTTTCAACCAAGACTGTCATAAAATGTTTAATATTATTGTAATACGTCACATTACAGTACTAAAATTTTTAGGCCTTCTGTGTTGATATAAACATTAGCAATTCATTTACACCCTAATTCATATTCAGCTTTCACTTGCTACACTGACAATTTATCCTAACAATATTGCGACAGATTCTCTAAATTGCTTGCTTTTTTTAATGAAGCAAATCCTGGAAGAAGTAATGGGAAATCTTTTAGAATGTCTTCATTCGAAGCGAATCGATCCTTTAAATTTTGAATAAGACTTTCTATACAGAGATTAAAGACCGTGATATTGTAATACTCTTCAGCGGATGTAATTTGATGCGCGATTTGTACGCATTATCTGTCTTTTGGTGGTCTCTATTTCAAGTTGAAAAATATCTTCCCGAAGTTTTGATGCACAAAAAAATATCTCACAAAAGGTTTCTATTGCATTTTTCTCTATATATATGTGAAACAATCAG
The DNA here is from genome assembly GCA_964019185.1 of Maratus speculifer. NCBI lineage: Eukaryota > Metazoa > Arthropoda > Arachnida > Araneae > Salticidae > Maratus > Maratus speculifer. The sequence continues at coordinate 28,791,598 of OZ025302.1, forward strand.
TATATCTTTAGCAAGAGTTACAAACGATATCATGTCGCGAGATTTTCTTGAAGAACTAACTCTCTTTGACTTTGTCTGACAGAAAACCTTCTCTCAAACAGACAGGCTTGAGTAAAATTCATTCTTCTTCCTGATTGCCAAAGAAGCTCCAGTTGTTAATGAAATCTTCCATATGTTTTTCGAAATATTTTCTGAGCTAATACAAATGTACTTAAGTAACTCAACAAAGTTAATATGCTTTCGTGACTTTCGATAAAATTTGTGTCAAAAATACGGAGAAGTAATTTTCTTTTGTTTTCTGAGGCATATGATGCAATTGCTTTTTGAAGCGCTAAATTTGCCTTTAGGGGATTTTTAAAATATTTGGTTAGTGCTTTAACAAATCCATGATACTTTCGGATGACGGGAATCAGATTTAACTGTTGGCTTTCACAGTGGACGTATCTATTTTTTGGATAGTCTGAAGAATTTTAGAATTAACCCCTCTAACATGACCAGGCTTATTAACTGCTTCATCATACGCCTTACGACGCATTTATACATGTCAAGGTATAGTTAATCACAAATTTGTAATATTACTTTTCTTGAATTTTTGGCAGAAAAGATAGCTATTGGAATAAAAACTTTAAAAAAAAAATCCGAATTATTGGAGTTTGTGAATTTTTTAATAGTCCACATATCTAAAGCAAAGCTGTTTTACACTTGATATGTTCATAGTTTCATCAGCAATGAATCTAAAACAGATTGCGTTATTTATTTTGATAATTAATACTTCGGTAACTGTACCCGAGGATATTTGAATGATTTCATTCTAAATATCTGGAATGAAGTAAATAGCATTTATACGGATACAGTCAAACCCCGTTAATACGCGCCCCGCTTAATACGCAAATTTTCTTTGGTCCCTTGAAATACTCCTATCTTACGCATAGAAAAAACCAGTTTTAATACGCGAATGGTTAATACGCGAACCCGTTTAATACGCGAAATTTTATCAGTCCCTAGAAAGAAAAACCTACGTTTAATACGCGAATGAACTTAGCTCTAAACATACGAGTTTTTAGATGAAGTATTTTCCCAAGCATTTTATACAACAACTAGCTGCACCCATCGAAATTCGACGGAAAAGAATATATATATTAGGTATGATGTATATCAGTCTTATAAACACAATAAGATACTGAGCGAAATAAACAATTGCTACCTCTTAAAATAGAGATAACATAACTTTTCATGGTGAAGATACACAAACTTCAGAAAATAACAAAAATAAGGAAAACAACTCATAAATGATTATGTTGGACTTAACTTCAGCTATAAATCTTTTTGTGATGCGCTTTCTAAACCTTGAACATTAATTAAATGCCAAATTATTTAGGAAGTTAACATAATGCCTCAGAAGACGAATTCAAAAACATCTGCAAAGTTTATTTTTTCCTCGTTTAAATATTGCTTGGTAACTGTACAATAATTATAATATCAATAAAACATTTTAATTATAATAAAAACATGGAGTTATTAAATTGCATAACCATCCCTCTACACATTTACAGCACTTGCAATAAATTTAATTTATTTATTGGCTCGTAGCCTCCATGAACTTGTCAAAATTAATTTTATTGCTATGGCAACGAAAAGAAAAACGCTATCTTTGTTATTAAAAAGAATAAAATTTTTGTGTTTATTGCTGCTATTCAGAAAACATTTCATTTATTTATATTTTAAATAATAACTTAATGCAACAATTTTTATTAATTTTTGATATTATGTAAAATAGAAATATCGTAATACCGGCATATCACAGGTTTTCTTTTTTTTTTTTTCTTTTTTTTTCTTTTTTTTTTTTTTTTTATATGACATTATTTACACCTTCAGAAACACTCATCTTTTCCGAAATAAAAGCGTGATTTATGCAGTTATTCAAAAATTATTTAGTTTCATAAAATATTTATTATATTGAAATAAAAATGGCGCAATTTATAGAAATATTTTCATTTGTGCACACCACGGACCTTTAAATAAAAATATGTTCAGTTTATGTATATGCAGGAATAAAAGTCAGTGAATATGACATTATCAGCTATGACAATGTAATTCATGGAAATAATTAATCTGATTTCTGAATGACGAAATTTTCTCCATGGACAAAATTTCGCTTTAGATATTATATTTTATTAAAGTTTATTTTCTGTTATTTTATTTACATAATACTTAATAATATTACTCAGTAAATAATCTGTCTATTGTGTCTGTATCTATTCTGTCTACATGATTGGTGAATAATCATGTGCAATTTTATCAGGATTAAATTTCACAAAAACCATTATTTTTTTTTCTTTGAAATGCGATTACACATTCACCGATGAGATCAAGCTCCTGATTGGTCGAAAGTAAAAAAGCAAATTAAATTTTTATTATAGTGAGAAAAGCTTCAATTGTTGCCACTGTTTTGAAGAAATGTCACGAAAAAGCTTTTAAAATTAAAAATTAAATATAAAAATTGAAATTAATTAAAAATAAGCCAGAATGGGCTCATCTACACATAAAACAGCTTTCATTTAAAAAAATAATTATCAAAATCGGGCCAGTAGAAAGCTCAGGGCTGATGACTAAAAAATCAGCCAGGTGTTTTAAATATATAGATTATTTAAACAATTATTTAACTTATTCTTTATACAATAATTATTTAAACCCAATTAAATTGAACATTTTTTACATTAAAACCACACGCTGACTAAATTTGGATCCCGATCCGAGGCTAGCATAAGACTGCCCAATCAAAACTCTCCCAATGAAATCTCATAGGCGAGAAGAGGTTAGGGTTGTGCAAAAGTTAAAGACATTATGTCTGCTTTGAAAAACGCGTGTTTTCATTTGGAAAATATATAAAACCAATGTGTAAAATTTTAATAGAAATTCAAATTTTATAAAATTTAGCATTTAGAGATTTTTAATTTATGCATTTCCTTCTATCATGAAACGCAAATTAAGAATATGTAAATTAAAAACTAATTGATACAAAATATTTTGAAATCAGTAAAAACCTAAGTGTTTTGTGGTGGTTTCGCTCGCTTTCTGTACACATAGGCTGAAAAAAAAAATTACGCAAAGTAGAATGTACCTTCAATTCAATACTTTTCTTGCGATTTTTGTCATTTAAAAATTAAAATGTAGACAAAAACTGGGAATTAAATTTATCAAATCTTACAAATTTGAAGTTCATGTAAGGTTCATTCATCGTGGGCGCAGGCTGCGCGAATCAGCTAGTTTTATAAAAAGCAAAAGTGAAAAGAACTTTTCCCCGTAATTGAGAAATGATGTGACCTCCTCCCCTCCCCTAAATTAGTGCGGTAGAACCGATAGATGGAGCATGCGCTACAATTGCAGATTAATCACGTGAGTCTTTCCAATTGCTGTTTCATAAGTGCTGGGATATTTTTAAAAGAAGAGAGTCGCTTGTCTCTCCCTATTCTGCTGGGTGCAAACTCTGATGGATCAGATAAATTAAAGCTCCTGGTCACAGGGAGATCAAGCAACCCGCGATGCTTTAAAAATATCAAGAATTTCCCCTGCCTGTACGAAAGCCAGCGTAGAGCATGGATGACGGACAACTTTTTACAACATGGTTTCGTAATTGTTATCGGCGTATGAGAAAAGAATTGTGCCATGTGTTATTGCTTGTGGACAACTGACCTGCGCTTCCAAAAGATATCGAAGATTTGAATAATGTCCAAGTAGAATTTTTACACTTTGTACACCCAAATTTGATTAGTGTCACCCAGTCAGTGGGCCAATGAATAATTAATAGCGCCAAAGTAAATTATAAGACTCATACGGTGATACCTTCACCAAATGAAACACGACAGCAATACTTCTTGCTACGAATGTCGTCCAATTACAGTCCTCGACGCTATGCACATGCTTACTGCAGCATGAGAGAGTGTCACATCAACAACAATTAAAAATTAATTTCACAAAGCAAATTTCGGAAGTAGCGAGGACATCATTTACATCATAGGCGTAACTTGGGCTCTAAGACTAGGGGGGCAAAAGTCTCGAAGTACTTTTTTAGAAAATTGTACCCCATCCTCCTTTCCAGTCATCGCTGCGCACACACATACACTTAAAACTTTTAATATTTAACAAGTAAGAAAAATCATGCGTTAAGCATAGATTATGAAGCACTTTCCAACACTTAATGAAATCTTTAACAAAACTTTGTTATTTAGGGAAATAATAGTGTATAGCCAAATATACCCAAATATGTATTCCAGTACATTAGAACAGCCCTGTATTTCATATGTCAGTTCATGTAATGGGAAAATTTAGCTTAACAAGAAAATACCCAGTAGCTTGAAATTTCTTTTTCAGCAATTCATACTATTAGATGGAAACATACTTGGATACTTTTGTTCAGTCCTGTATTTTACATTGTATCTTTATTACACGTCAGCATTAGGCTAAAATTTATTGTAAACTAAAACACTTTTAAAACAACTGAAATCACATTCTCATAAATCATCATTCATAGGCGTCCATGTACCGAATTCTTTGCGTGGCACTGTATATCCCTTTATCTATATTCTGCAAACATTTCTCAGTAAATTGAATGCAGCTCAGAGTAAAAATGCATAGCTTATTTAAGAACCACGTTTAAAAAATTTGCGCTCATATTCAGTAACGTTGGTGAGCTCTTTTGTGTAGCCCTGCACGGAAAGAACTGTTTTGTTAAAATAACAATATTTTTTTTGTCACACATTTTTATAATATCCTTTAGTAATATTAACTAATATTTTGCTACGATAAACATTACTGTTTGGTTGATTAATCGAAATAATTTTGTCAATTTATTTTGTTAAAAAGCATCCATGTAATAGTTAAAAACAACGGAATTAACAATCTAATTTTGTTAATTGTGATTGAATCATCTATTTTGTTAGAGGAACAAAATGATTTGGTTAACTGTGATTGAATCACAGGTTGTTACGATGCGTAGTAGCGTAGTGTCAACATGGCGACCGCCGGCTTGAAACACGAGCACGTTTGTTTAGAAAAAAATAAAATGGTCGTCGAAACAGACTTACTACTAATTTTTTACAAAATTTTGCGACTTCATGGGAATTTTCTCGTATCACAGAAACATTTAAAAGTAAGTTATTTACGCTTTTGAATATTTTTCTAAAAAATTTAAAATTTAACTTGTAAAGATGTTGACATCGAAATGTGCATCGCTTCTATTTATCATTTGCTTTACTCAAGTACATTTTAGACTGAAAATGATTACTTTTATGTCATGTAGTAGTCTTATAAACTTCTAAACAATCAAATAATAATAATAATAAAAACTTTTGGAGAGTTGAAATTAAAAAATCGCCGTGAATAAACTTTTGTTAAACAAATAGTGCTGCGTCACTTGATAAACATCGCTAAAAATAGACATATATATACATTTTCAATATTCAAAAACTAATTGAACCAATTTCGTTGAAATTTAAATGGGATTAATTTGAGAATATTATCCTCTTTCAGTTATTAAAAAGTATGTATATCTCATCTGTCTTATAGAAACGCACAAGTGTCAAATTTAGAACCTGCTTAAAAAAAAAAAAAAAAAAAAAAAAAAAAAAAAAAAAAGTTTGTTAAAAATAATTTATTGAAATTACTATCTCTTGAAAAAAAAAAGTATAGTGTAGAAGTGTAGTATATCAATGTTTAGAATTGAAATTGAATAAATCGTATACCACATGGTTGCTGCTGCTATATTAACATATTAAGTAGATCAATTAGAAATAATTTTTTTCTTTGTATGTTATATAACTGTTTATTGGGCAGTTCCACAGAAATGGTGACCAATTTTTCAAAATAGTTTATTTTCACAAATTAGACATCATTTTAAAGGTCATAAATTGAACTATGAGAAAATAACAAAAACAAAGCCAGAATTTCAAGTTTAAAGAAGTAATAAGGCTTTGAATAGAAGTATTATAAGGCATGTTGACATGACTCATTTATAAGATATTTTACAAATTGACATTTTGGAGTAAAATTAAAGTATTTTTAAAATTGTAATTGGTTAAGATACTTGCTAAAATACTTCAGAAGAGTGTGCCATATGTAAATTATGTTTATATATTATATCTTTGTTTTTTGTAGTTCTTTTATACCGGGCAGTTTGGGAAAATTACGTCCGACACCAAATTACTTAAAAGTTTATATTGCACAAAATTGGTTGGAGTATTTTACAAACTAATTTCCCTGCAAATAATGATTTCATATACTATTGAAAATATGCAATCAAGTTAAATTCCAAAAAATTATTTTTATTTCAAATGAACAGTGTCGGACGTTAAAAATATTTTACGTCCGACACCAAGATTACTAAAAGTAGTAGTAGGTTTAGGTGCACCACATGTTTAAAAATATAAGCAAAACTAAAATAATTTGTGTTTACATGGTTCTTAGTTGTTAAAAATATGTAAAACTACATACAGTGAAACTCATTTAAGATACGAATCAAGGTAACAAGAGCATTTCGTATCTTAAGCGGGATCTTATCTTATCCAGATTTCATAGATTCTCGAATGATAATGCATATAAAAAGTTCACATTGTTATTAATGTATTTTAGCCATTTATAACTCTTATTTTACCCATTTCTAACAGTTTTTTAATATTCTAGAAAATTTGAGTTTAAGATATTAAAAAAAAGGACAATTTTATTTTCTCCAAAATTTTATTGAATACCTGTTTGTACAGTAAAAAAATTAAAATGCCTTTATGTAGTACTCTCTCTGCTAAATTATAAATAAAAGACAATAAAATGAAAATTTTGTTAATCTTTAGAAAAGAGCATGCATTACATGCTAAAATGCATTACATGTTTAAAGGGGAAGAATAACAAATTTTCATAATAAATTTTTGAAAGACAAACTAAATGTATGTAAGGAATAATAATCATTCGATACATTATAAAAATCGTGATATAGTTTTAGTTTGTTGAGAAAAAGTCGTTTACCTTGGTTTGGTGCAACCTAGGACGAGATTTTATTAGGAAGTTTTCTGCCTTGTTGATGTGGAAGAAAAAATCTTCAACAGCGGAACCAGCATCCATCGAAGAGGCATACAGTTGAAGTAAGCTGAACGAACTCATTACAGATGCGAATGATGGTATGGCTGGTGCATCTGTTTCTTCATCCGCGTTGTCTTCTACTTCTTCTAAAGAGCTAGGTTGATCGGAACTTTTGACGTCTGCAATTATATCTGCGATAGACCGAACTTCACTTATCACAACTTGATCGTCAATTTCTACAAATAAGCCCAATCTTTGCATTCTTCTTGATACTGCTCCTCTTCTGTGATGTCAATGCTTTGTAAAGTGCCGTTTATATCAAAGGCTTTAGAGAAACAGTTCTCAATGATGGTTGATGTTACGTCTTCCCAGGACGCACTCAGGAAATACATTGAGTCCCAGAGATTAATAGGTTTACAGGTTGGGCAGGATAGATTTTTTTTTTGCGATGATCTATTTGGTGCATGTAACGTACAACGACACGTCATTTGTATTTCAATTTTAGAACATTAATTATACACTGATACATGGGTTGAACCACACTAGTCACATTGTGTGGTAAAAAGACTAGTTCGATGTTTTGTAAACCTGGGATATCCTTGGGATAAGCAGGACAATTATCGACGAGACACAATACTTTTTTAGACTCCTTTTTCATTTGTTCATAGAATTTGTGGATCCACTTAACAAATATATCACTTGTCATCCACGCTTTGGCTTCACTTTCATAAACACAGGGCAGGTTTTTAACATTTTTAAAACAGCAAGGATTCCGAGACTTGCCGATGACGAGGGGTTTCAATTTATCACTTCCACTCATATTTCTCTATAACTATAAATCCCCCCATACTTATAAAATTAAATGACTGGGTAGTTGTCAAATATGAGTCTGTATTTTATCCAGGGTGCATCACCCAAATAAATGATGATGAAATTGAATTATCTGTGATGCAGAAGGTCATTTTAAATGGCCAAAAGTTAACTTATAAATACTTATGTAAACATTAAACATAATTGTAAGCAATGTCCAATGTGCTATCATAGATAAATTGTAAAAATAAAGGTACTATGCTAATTAAGTCTTTCTTTTTAACTTTATTTACCGACACCAAGTTAATTTTGGCTCATTTTAAGATTAAGATTAAAATTAACATTTTGCAACTTAATATCACACTAATTTGATAAAAATTTGTGAGTTATTTATCTTGTATCAGTGCTCTTTAATATGAAAATAATTACAACATTATAGAATAAACCATTCAGCTGAATATTAGATTTTAATTTGATGTCTCTCATTCTTATGTCCTTTTCTCTTACATCTGACACTGTGAGATTTTATATTATTTTTTTTAAGTTTAAATTTTGATAGAAATTATTTTTATGTTTTATGGTTATATATGTATAGGTAAGTATTAAAAAAAATATTTGATTCAGTATGATTATTTTATCTCTAGAATTTTAAGTTTTTATGAGTAAATTTTGTGCAAATTTTACGTCCGACACCATGGAATTGCCCTATTATTAACTTTGATATTTATTTAAAAATAATTTTAATACTGATTTTGACTGAAAGTTATCCTATATTTTATGTGTCTTGTATTTTAATATAAATATTAATTTGAATGCATAAAGTAAGAAGCTTTTCCTTTTTTCTCTACTGTTTTATTTCTGTAATTTTTGTGATATGTTCAAGATAATTGATTTTAAGGTAAGATTCTTTAAAATTTTATGTTCTTTAAACTATTAGATACAAAGTTTTTAGACATTTTAACATTCATTTACAAATACTTCAACATATTTTTTAGCAGAATGTTTGAGTATTGTTTTACTGTTTTTATTATTATTAATGTAAAATGTGAGATTTAGTAATAAGTGTAACAACTTTAAAGGATTTTTTCATTTGCTCATATCATATAATGTGTTATATTTGTTCAATTAATTAGGGTAATGATAAATTATAAGATGCCTAATTAGCATACATTTTTTTTTCTGCACTCAACATAGAATAAATGCGTTGCAATACAGGGGAAACACAGGGAATTTTTTTTTTTTCAAGGTTAGAGTGGCAACCCTGGACTAAAACTTTTTGCAGATGTTTTGAAGAAAAAAAAAAACAATAGAACAAGTATTTTAATTTTTGAATTTACTTATAAGTTGAACTTTCTTCAAGAACCAGAAGTCTAGTTTTTAAAATATTATTTATAAACTTGAAACTTTCCTCAAGAAGACTATAACTCAATTTTTATATTTGAATCTTATTTATAATTTGATTTTTTTTCTCAAGAACTAGGACTTTAGTTTTTAATTTGAATCTTAAAACCATTGTTCATAAATTGAAATTGGACTCAATTTTTGAAATTTAGAAAGAGGAAATATCTTTTTGACTTTTTGAGTATTTTATTAATTTTTCTTTTGTAATAAATGTTAGCTAAATTATATGGTTAAATTTGCATCAATGAATGTTATGCATTATCTTTTTAAAATATTATAAATTAAATCTTTTTGACAATTTCTAATAGATCATTTTAAAAACAAAATCGTTGATTTATTTGCTAAGGCGGTAAACCATCTTGACTTTCTTCTCACTGATGCTTCACGTCTTTTCAAAGACTTGTAAATTATGTAATTAAAAAAAAGTATAATTTTTGAAATAAACTTTGTCATATAAAGTACTCATGACCAAGTATGAGTGAACAAGTATTTCCTTAAAATAAAAATCTATTTTACTTCTTATGATGTATATCAAATGGATCATTCTTTTGAAACTAACTTTAACATCGAGATATATCAGGGAAAGGTTTAAAATATATCTGGGAAATTGAAAATTAAATTTCTTTGGTCACCTTGCCAGTAAAAAAATCCAATTTAGTTGGCAAGGATGAATTAGCTGTTTTTACGTCTACATATATAACAGATATAGTGAAGAATATTTTAAATATGTAATAATATTCCTTGAATTTCTTCAGGAGAATAAATTTTGTTTTATTAAAAGTACTAAAAAATAAACATTAATGGCTGAAGCCGAAAGAAATGTGAGCTTTATGAATGAAGGACAGAAAAGCCGATCTACAAGATTTTACCTTGCCTGATCAATGAAATTTTTGATTTTTCTGTGACCGATTAAGGAAAAATGCAATTTTTCCACGCCTGATCGATAAAATTTTCAATATTTATGACGTCAGTCATGAAAATTCATGATCTTCCCATGTTCAATCAAGAAAATTCATAATCTATCTGCATCTAATCAATAAAATTTGATTTTTATGTAGTCAAATGATGAAATTTACGATTTTTTTTCACATGATCGATAAATTCCTCTATTTTTTAATGTCTGATCGACAAAATTCTTGATTGTTTGGCGCTTGATTGACAAAACACGATTTTTCGGTGCCTGATTGTCAAAACTCTCAATTTTTTGGTGACTGATCAAAATTCTTGATTAGCATTCTTGATTTTTACAATATCGGCCGACAAAATTTGCAATTTTAACGAAGGCGACTGACGTAATTCGATATTTTCACAAAGCCAATCTATGAAATTCATGATTTTTACAATGAAATTCGTTGTGATCAATTGTGATTTTCATCAAAAAGGACAAAATAACCACAAGTTTCTTCAAAAGGCAAATTTTGTCAAAGGATTAATTAAAAACGTAAATTCTATAAAATGATCCATTAAAAACACAAATTTTGTCAAAAGATCATGAAATAACTAGGGCCTGATTACCACACAAACAAACTAAGCCATGGCCTAGGATTTGGGGGCCCAAAATGATTAAAATAATTTTGAAACAAATTCATAGAAATGTTTTTTTTTCTTTTTTCTCAAAAACTTAAAAAGAAAAACAAACTAGATAACTTGGAAATTGCATCGCTTTATCAAATAACTCCAAATAATTCTCCTAATGAAAAAAATCTTGCTACTGTTTTGACTTTGAGGGGCCTTCGAAAAGATCATGGGCCTTGGGCCCCAGACATCCTTAATCAGGCTCTGGAAATAATCTTGAGTTTTGTCAAAGAAACACTAAAAAAATCCTGCAAATATCAGAAAAATCACTAGAAATGCAAATTTCATGGAAAAATCTTGAAATAACTGCAAATTTTGTCAGAAAATCACGAATCAACCACAAATTTCGTTTAAAAATCCAGACTGCTACTTTTCTGCAGAAACACGGAATTCCGCTTTTTTGGCGGTGAATTTTATTATCTCTGTAATCCATGCAAATATGCATTAAAATTTTGCCATTTTTTGTATTTGGAGGGGGGGGGTATAGTAACAAATGAAATACAACAAAAAAGCCAGAACAAACTTTATTATATTAGGAAAATTTCTTCAAACGATCACGGGAGTTAGCGCAATTTCTGTCAAAGGATTGCTGAAAAGACGTGATTTCTGTAAAATGATTGTGGGAAAAGACGTGATTTTTGTCAAAGCATTGCGAGAAAAACACTTTTTTCATGAACAGGTTGCAGAGAAATACTTTAATTTTGTCAAAAAATTATGAAAAATACTTGAATTTTGTAGAAAGATTGTGCAAAAAAAAAGTTAATTTTCTCGAAAGATCAGAAGATTTTTCAAAAAACATGAATTAAGTCCATGAATTGCTCAAAATACACTAATTACGGCCATGAATCTCTCAAAAAACTTGAATTACGTCCATGAAGTGTGTAAAAAGTGCAATTTACTGTCATAAATCGCATAAAAATGCGAATTACGTCCATAAATCGCACAAAAAATGTGTATTTCGTCAAGAGATAGCTCACAAAATGCAAATTTCGTAGATGAATTGCATAAAAAAGTGAATTACGTCCATAAATGGCATAAGAAATGCAAATTATGTTCATGAATCGCATAAAAAATGCGAATTAAATCCTTAAATCGCTCAAAAAATGCAAATTCCGTCACCAGATTGCTCAAAAACGCAAATTACATCCATGAATTGCATAAAAAAGCGAATTTCGTGTGCATGAATAATGTAAAATACGCTGATTACATCTATGAATCGCGTAATAAACCTGAATTACATCCATGCATGGCTGCAAGTTTTTCCATCCTGAAATGGAATTCCGTTTTCTAAAGATTCCCGAGGATGGAAACAAGACGGAAAAATGTCCGAGGACGGAAGTGAAACGCAAAAAAACACGCACTTTTCGTAAAAGGATCGCCAGGGGGGGGGGGGAGATTAGTCAAAGTATTGCGGGAAAAAACATGATTTTCGTGAAATGATCGCGGAAAAAGGTGCTATTTCTGTCAAAGGATTGCAAAAAATGACCCATTTGCCATCAAAAGCTTGCGAAAAACACGATTCCTGTCGAAGGATTTGCGAAAAACACACTATTTCTGTCGAAAGATCTCGAAAAACACTCTGGTACCAACAAAGAATTTTGAATAAAGGTGTGATTCATGTTGAAAGATCGCAAAAAAGATGTCAAAGAATTCGAAATAGACGCGGTCTTTGTCGAAGAATCTCAAAAAAGATGAGTTTTCAGTCAAAAGGTTGCAGAAAAAAAAAGCAATTCCTGTCGAAGAATCGCAAAAAAGATGCTATTTCTGTAGAAGAATCGCAGAAAAGATGCTATTTCTGGTCAAAGAATACAAAATCGATGCAATTTTTGTCAAAGGATCGCAACAAAGACATGAATTTAATCAAAAGATCGTGGGAAAAATGTGAACTTAATCAAAGGATCGTGGAAAATACGCGAATTTTGCCAAAGGATCGTGGAAAAGACGCGGTTTCCGTCAAAAATTCCATGATTTTTATCAAATGATTACACAAAAAACTGATTTTTGTCAAAGGATCGTGAAAAATATGTGAATTTTGCCAAAGGATCACGAAAAGACACTATTTCTGTTCAAGGATCGCGAAAAAGATGCGATTTCTGTCAAAGGATCGCGAAAAAGACGCAATTTTCGTCGAATAATGACGAAAACGAAAAATACATTATTTCCAGTCAAAGAATACAAAATAGATATAATTTTTGTCAAAAGATCACAAAGAAGATGTGAATTTAATCGAAGGATTGTGGAAAAGATGCAAATTTTGCCAAAAGATCGAGAAAAAAACGCGATTTCCGTGAAATGATCGCTAAAAACCCACGTTTTTCATCAAATGATAGCAGGGAAATGCGATTTCTGTCAAAAAATCGTGAAAAAGACTGATTTCTGTCCAAGGATCGCGAAGAAGACGCGATTTCTGTCAAAGGATCACAAAAAAAATGCGAATTTTGCCAAGATCGTGTAAAATACCTGGATCCCATCAAAAAATCACTGATTATGGATGAAAACCGTAGAAAAAGTGCAAATTTTGGCTTAGAATTAGTCAAAGTATTGTGGGAAAAAACATGATTTTCGTGAAATGATCGCGGAAAAGGTGCTATTTCTGTCAAAGGATTGCAAAAAATGACGCATTTGCCATCAAAAGCTTGCGAAAAACACTATTCCTGTCGAAGGATTTGCGAAAAACACGCTATTTCTGTCGAAAGATCTCAAAAAACACTCTGGTACCAAATTTTGAATAAAGAATTTTGAATAAAGGCGTGATTCATGTTAAAAGATCGCAAAAAAGACGTCAAAGAATTCGAAATAGACGCGGTCTTTGTCGAAGAACCTCAAAAAAGATGAGTTTTCAGTCAAAAGGTTGCAGAAAAAAAAGCAATTCCTGTCGAAGAATTGCAAAAAAGATGCTATTCCTGTCGAAGAATCGCAAAAAAGATGCTATTTCTGTAAAAGAATCGCGAAAAAGATGCTATTTCTGGTCAAAGAATACAAAATCGATGCAATTTTTGTCAAAGGATCGCAACAAAGACATGAATTTAATCAAAAGATCGTGGAAAAAATGTGAACTTAATCAAAGGATCGTGGAAAATACGCGAATTTTGCCAAAGGATCGTGGAAAAGACGCGGTTTCCGTCAAAAATTCCACAATTTTTATCAAATGATTACCGTATTTTTGGGCGTATGCGCCGCACCTCCGAAAATGCATTAAAATAAAACAAATATTCATCAGAAGCGCCGCACCGTCGTATGCGCCGCACTTACGAAAATACATCAAAATGTTAAAAATTGCGTTATATTCAGTGTTTTTTCGCGTTTTTATTATCATTTGTAATATAAATCCAATTTTAAATTTAGTATATTTTTTATGATAAAATTAAATCTGAATTCGTGCTGCCTTTTTTTCGTGATTTTTTAATACGTTTTTATAGTTTGTAACGAGATTTGTAGGGTTTTATCGCGATATTTAACGAAATATGCAGGGTTTTATCGCGATATTCGACGAATTTGTAGAGTTTTTCGCGATACTTGAAAAAATTTGAGTTTATTATAGGGATGAGCAAGGGATTAATCATGATGAATGGAATGAATAATAAATATTTGAATGAATAATGAATTTTGATACTTGACGCAATACTTGAAAAGATTTGCGTTTTTTTAAACACGTAAATTCTGTCGAAAAAGCGCAGAAAAAAGGAGATATTTGTAAAAAAGCATAAAAAGAATGAAATCTATTTAAAAATCTCGAAAAAACACACATTTCATCAAAGATTCATGAGCCATTCATTTCATCTTGATTCAATTCTGTTCTCATTCGCCTTTGAGAACGGTTAAATCATGATGAAATGAATGAATCATGAATCTTTGATGAAATGTTCGTTTTTTCGTTATTTTTTAATAGATTTCATGCTTTTTTTTTCAAATTTCTCCTTTTTTCTGCGTTTTTTCGCCTGAATTTATCTTGTTTCTTTTCTTTTTTTACCGTTTATTTATTGATACGACATATTTGCGTTTTTTCTAACAATTTTTTTGACAATTCTCTTGGGCGTTCTTTTTGGCGTCCTTTGAAAAATTCGCGATTTTTTCTCAGTCTTTTGACATAATTTGTGTTTTTTAGAGATTTTTTGACATATTTCGCGTTTTTACTGCACTTTTTCGTCGAAATGTGAGTTTTTTAATGATACTTCTGCGAAATTCATGATTTTTTCCCGATCCTTTCAATAAATTTGCGGTTATTTTTCGTGATTCTTTGGCGAAATTAGCGTTTTTTTTCAGCCATTTTTTTATAGTGGGGACTGGCGTTTGATTGGAAAGGGTGGATTTTACGATAATAAAATTGTAGTTTTTCAAGTGATCCTTTCATGAAATACACATTTTTTCTTTTTCATATTCGCGCTTTTCCCGCGAACCTTTGATAAAATTCATGTTTCCCCCCCCCCCGATCCTTTGATAAAATTCTTGCCTTTTTCTGCGAATGATTGACAGAAATTAGGCTATCATTTGTCGAATTTCGCGATATTTTTTATGCTTCGCATTTCTTTCGCAATCGTCTTCCTGATGATTGACTTTTCACAATTTTCAGAAAAATTCCGATCAGAATCACCTCTGTAATGAATATCGCTGCAAGGGGAAAAAAAATACATGGTATCCGCCGCCCCGGCAGAAGCGCCGCAGTAAGCATAATTTTAACTTTTAAACTCGTATGCGCCGCGGCGCTTATACCTGAAAATACGGTACACAAAAAACTGATTTTTGTCAAAGGATCGTGAAAAATATGTGAATTTTGCCAAAGGATCACGAAAAGACACTATTTCTGTTCAAGGATCGCGAAAAAGACGCGATTTCTGTCAAAGGATCGCGAAAAAGACGCAATTTTCGTCGAATAATGACGAAAACGAAAAATACATTATTTCCGGTCAAAGAATACAAAATAGATATAATTTTTGTCAAAAGATCACAATGAAGATGTGAATTTAATCGAAGGATTGTGGAAAAGATGTGAATTTTGCCAAAAGATCGAGAAAAAAACGCGATTTCCGTAAAATGATCGCTAAAATCCCCACGATTTTCATCAAATAATAGCAGGGAAAATGCGATTTCTGTCAAAAAATCGTGAAAAAGACTGATTTCTGTCCAAGGATCGCGAAGAAGACGCGATTTCTGTCAAAGGATCACAAAAAAATGCGAATTTTGCAAAAAGATCGTGTAAAATACCTGGATTCCATCAAAAAATCACTGATTATGGATGAAAACCGTAGAAAAAGTGCAAATTTTGGCTAAAAATAGTAGAAAATCGCAAGTTTCGATTTAATATTGTGGAGAAATCACAAATTTCTGCAAAATATCATAGAAAAGTCTCAACTTTTGTCGAAAGATCAAGGAAAAAACTAATTTTGTCATATGGTCTTGGAAAAAACACGCATTGCATGCGTGTGTATTCACTCAGGGGGGGGGGGGGAGTAGGATCGAAATATTTTCAGTCTTGGCAAAATTTCAAACTTGCACCCATGCATCCATGATTTGCGTAAAAAAAACGTGAATTACAGTCATAAATCAAAGTGAATTCCGTTCATAAATCGCTCAAAAAATGAGATTTATAACCATAAATCTCTAATTTCATCATCAGATCGCTCAAAAAATGCGAATTTCGTCGACAGAAAGTTTAAAAAATGCAAATTATGACCATGAATCACATAAAAATAGCAAATAACACCCATAAATCACATAAGGAACACGAATTACGTTCATAAATTGCATAAAAAATGTGAATTATGTCCTTAAATCACTCAATAAATGAAATTACGTCCATGAATCGCACAAAAACTATGAATTACACCCATGAATTGCGCAATAAAAACATTTTGTCCATGCCAAAAAAATATAATGCATAATTTTATTAAACATTAAATTATTTTGCAGAAAGTTTTTGACCCAATATTATGTGCGCAGAAAGTTTTGGGTTTTATACAAGTCTATCCCCGCAAACCTCTAACGATATTTACGATTTTTCTGTGAACAATTTGAGAAATTGATTTGTTTGAGTGATGATTTGTCGAAATTCGTTGTATATTTTTTGCCCTAATTTCTGAATTGATGACTTTTTTCCTTTTTTTTTTTAAATCGAAAACTTATCATTTTTGGAAAATACAGAACAGAATTGCCTTTGGTTCACTTAATGAATGCAAAATTCGTCAAAGGATCACTTAATAAATATTGATTGTCACAGAAATCGTGTAAAGCATGCAAATTTCAACAATTCATCACAGAAAAAATGCGAATTTCACCAAAGGGTCATTAATAAATGCTAATTTAGTCAAAATGCTACTAAAAAAACACAAATTTCATTGAAGAATCGCAAAAAAGATGTGAATTTTGTCAGAGGCTTGCCAAATAAATGCGAATCTAGTCAAAAGGCTGCTAAAAAAAAATGCAAATTTCATCACATAATCACAAAAAAAAGATGTCAATTTCTTCAGAAAATACAGAAGACTTATGTAAAACTGACACTCCATTTGCATAATGGGAAAAAAAAAAACTTTTCAAATTATGTGCACCTTCAACAACAGTTTATTTTTAACATACATTTTCAGAGGCAGGCCTAATTTATAGTAGTAAAAGAAATGCCCTGTCTACTGATAATGTGGAACATTTGGTGTTTTTACAACATAATTTGAAATATAATAAGTTTAATTATTTTTTATTGTATTTTCAGTTTCTTTATCCAGAATAATAGTCTTTTGTGTTTTCCTACAAATCAAGAAAGTATTTATTTTTATTTGTATAAATGTGAAATTTTATGAGAGTTTTTGTTCTTAACTTTTTCTATATTTTGCAGACATATTGTTAAATACCGAGGAAATAGTCTTATGAATTACTGCATATATTATACATTTATATTCAAATAACTTTTTACAGATCATTTATAAATTCATATGCTTAAAAAAGGAAATTTTTACAACTACTCGGTATAGGCCGAGTACCGAGTATTTACCGAGTACTTGGTACAGCTCTACAGATTTTGGATATTTTAAAATTTTGTGAAAATTTTGACCCATTTGCTGCAGCGTCACTCCACAGCTATTATAGAATATCTCTTTTGTGACCAATGAGACCATAACACAGTAAAGTAATCGTTTTCTATAAAAGTGGTGGAGTGACGATGCAGCAAAAGTGTCAATTTTTTACAGTTACTTTACTGTGTTATGGAACATTTTCATTGGTCATGAAACAGATATTCTATAAAAGCTGTGGAGTGACGCTACAGCAAATGGGTCAAATTTTTAACTGTGTGTAGTACTATCGAAATAATCGGCACGGGTGATTTTCAGGAAACTCTATTCTTGCAAAAGACGAGGAATTTGATGTCATAAATTCTTCCCAATCAGTTTCGATTAGGGAAAATCCTGTTGGAAAAGCCGAAAAATGTATCGATTTAATATGCTTGAATGCACTGTGATAAACAAGGATTCGAAATAAACATCAAATACAAAAGTTGCGTATTTTTGTCCATAGAATCCGAATCTGCAATAAAAAATGGGGGTTATAATTTAAGATTTCAAAGTTGGACCCCCTCTGACCCCCATGGGGTCGGTTATGAAGGTCAAATTTGGTATCACCGAGTAGCTTATTTAAAAATATTTAACACGTATACAGGGTGTCCCAAAAGGTCGTTTACAAACTTAACATGCTGATCTGTCATATCATGATGAACAATATTAAATGGGAAACTAAGGGTCCCAAACATCTTCCAAAGGAGATATGCACCATTAAAGTTTAGGGTCCAAAAATTCAAATGATTATAAAAAACAGAAAAATTGGTTGCTTTGTTTGCGGTTTTCACTAAAATTATTCTTTGTCAGTATTTTCTTAAAAATAAATCATATAGATAAATTTCAAAAAATGTCGATAGAGGGCGCTTTAGACTTTGGAGTAACGATAAACTAGTTTTTACCATTATTTTTTGCATCTCATTCAATTTTTTTAGAAGCTTAGACATAAACTTAAATTTTGAGCTCAAAATCTAAATCGTTGGAAGTGGTTAAATTGCGCAAACTGAATTGTGGGGGGAGGTTCAAATTTCAAATGATTATAAAAAACGGAAAAATTGGTCAATTGATTTGCGATTTTCACTAAAATTATTCTTTATATCAGTATTATCTTGAAAATAATTTATAAAGATAAAATTCAAAAAATGCCGATAGAGGGCGCTTTAGACTTTGGAGTAATGTACAGCTATTTTCTCCGTCTCTATTTTTTGCATCTCATAAATTTTTTTAGAAGCTTAAACATAAACTTAAATTTTGAGGTGAAAATCTGAATCGTTGGAGTGGTAAAGTAGCGCAAACTGAACTGTGTTCAATGGGGGGTGGGGAGGTTCAAATTTCAAATGATTGTAAAAAACGGAAAAATTGGTCAGTTTTCGCTAAAATTATTCTTTATGTCAATATTTCCTTGAAAATAAATTTTAAAGATAAATTTAAAAAATCCTTTAAAGGGCGCCTTAAACTTTAGAATAACTTAACCTCCCTACCCCCATTGAACACAGTTGAGTTTGCACTACTTAACCACTCCCAACGATTCATATTTTTATCTCAAAATTTAAGTTTACGTCTAAGCTTCTAAAAAAAATTTATGATATGCAAAAAATAACGGAAAAAAATAGCTGTATGTTACTCCAAAGTCTAATGCACGCTCTATCGACATCTTTTGAATTTTATCTTTATAAATTATTTTCAAGATAATACTGACATACAGAATAATTTTAGTGAAAATCGCAAATCAGTTGACCAATTTTTCTGTTTTTTATAATCATTTGAAATTTGAACCCCCCCCCCCCCCGCAATTCAGTTTGCGCAATTTAACCACTTCCAACGATTTAGATTTTGAGCTCAAAATTTAAGTTTATGTCTAAGCTTCTAAAAAAATTGAATGAGATGCAAAAAATAATGGTAAAAACTAGTTTATCGTTACTCCAAAGTGTAAAGCGCCCTCTATCGACATTTTTTGAAATTTATCTATGTAATTTATTTTCAAGAAAATACTGACATAAAGAATAGTTTTAGTAAAAACTGCAAACGAATCGACCAATTTTTCTGTTTTTTATAATCATTTGAATTTTTGGACCCTAAACTTTAATGGTGCATATCTCCTTTAGAAGAAGTTTGGGACCCTTAGTTTCCTATTTAATATTGTTCATCATGATATGACAGACCAGCATCTTAAGTTTGTAAACGACCTTTTGGGACACCCTGTATTTACGTTTTTCAATCTCATAAGTATTTCTCGAGTTATTCGACCGTTTCCAGACTTTTCGGACACCCTGTATATATATATATTAATTATTATTATTATTATTTTTTTTTTTTTTTTTTTTTTTTTTTTTTTTTTTTTTGCGCAACTGAGTTTTTGTATCCCGTGATTTTTTTTTTTTCCCCTTTCTCCATTGAATGTTCAACATTCATTCATGCAAGGGGAAATTTTTCTAAAGAATTTTTTAATCTTTTACCCCAAAATTTAAGCAAAGCATACCTACTGTTTTAAAATTTTGATTGTTTTTCCCAATGTGAAATTTTATTTATTTTTTTTAAATATATTTCTGCATATTTGACCAATGTATGCCTGCAATAAAACAATTTTATGTCTTAATAATTTTACTCTTTCATTAAAACAGGTGGAGACTTTAACTGATGCTTGGAGTTGTTCTGTTTTACTCAACCTGAAATCCTAAATTGAAATATATCAGGATTCAAGAATTCTTTATATATGGATGACATTGTATACATGATCCTCATTTGGACACGAGATAGCATATTTTTTAACTGAATGGTCAGACTGCAGTAGAATCCTAAAACTGTCTAAGAATAACTCTTTATGTAAAAGGGTATTATACTAGTAAATATTAGTCTGGCATACATATCTGTTTTAAAGACTGTATAATTTGTATTTTGAATAAATAAAAGTAGCTGCATACCGCAAACCAGCTAAATTGTGTTACTATTTTGTCTCTTTATTTATTTATTGTTTTAAGATATCGCAAGTCTGCTGTTAATAAATGCTTTCTTTTCTAATGCATATTATTAAAAAATAATAAGAAATAAGAAATCTTAGTTACTATTTGGTTATCCCGTCGACCAAAAATCTATCGCTGAACTATAAGATTTAATGCCAACAATGGATGATGGCAAATCTCACATTCAATTACATTAAATATTAAACATGCGTCTAAAATACCATTGATTTTTATTTCAACTTTTTATTTGTATTTTTATTAATATTCTAATAATTTACTTGTTTCTTTTGTTATTTAAAATAAAAATTATGTCAATATGTATAATTTGGCTGTTAGTTTGGCGATTTTGTATAATTTGGCAAAATGGGTTGATGCGATAACCAAGTAGTACCGAAATCTTTGTTACAGGAACAGTTCACTGGTAGCAGAAGGTTTGAGACCAGAGATGGGCATTGCAAATTTTAGTTTCTCTTTTGGAATTTTTTTTTTTTAATCGAACCTTTATTTTGCTTCATATTTTTAGCTCTTTATTACCTAATACAAAAGTTAAGATTATTATTAATAATAAATTATGAAATGCCTATAAACACTACAGATAAATGATTATTTGGTTAATTAATGCTTCAGTTGTAAAAATATTTTACCTGCAGATTATTTTTTGTCCCTGAAATTTTTCTGCTACTGAGTTCATAGATTATTATTGTTAAGGAATATTGAAAAAAAAAAAAAGAAATTATATATGTAATAACAATCACTTGTGTTGACACTGCTATTAATAAATTAACCCAACAAAGTAAGTATCCGATATATACCTACCATGAAAACTCATGCATTTAAAAAACAAAAGCTTTAAAATTTATTTAAAGTAATTTTTTTGTAATGGCTGATCCTAGGGGTTAATCGGAGGGTTCTGTTACTCGCAGCTGCCTTTAGATTGTGATTATTTAAACATGTTTTTTGATTATGTATTCATTATTTTCAGTGTTCTTGTTAACATTTGACAAACTTTAGTAATTTGGCTAATTGAAAATAAAAAGTATTCGCCAAATGAAAAAAGTATTAGCAAAATAGATCTGCCATGTAGCACATTTTTTTTTTCTCCTTAAATCTTTAATCATTTAATGTACCCCCTTTTTTTCAATATGTTCTAAAATAACCTAAGTTTATATAACTGCGACAGCAATTGTTATTAATCTAATTTCAACAATCCTCTACAAATATATTAAAAATATCAACATATTATAATATGTGTATATATATACACACATGCATACATATGAAAAAGAAAAAGCAAAAATTCAGCACTAGCAATTTGGTGAATCTAATCGCTTGTTTACTCGCCAAATGAAGAATTTTAGTCGCAATTTGGTATAATGGCGAGAACACTGATTATATTTGTTTTATTTACTCATTGAAAAGTGCTGATTTCATTACTGAATATTAGCCAGAAACAAATGTTGAATATTTTTTGTTCCTTTACTTTCAAAGGATTTAATTTACATAATTGAGTTATGTGCTATGTAAATTTTTAAAAGAATCATGCTTGAAAATTATTTTAAAACCATGAGAAATCCATAAATTGAAATAGATTTAATTGAATTGCATTTGAAATTACAACCTTTTTACTCTTTTAGCAACAGAAAGATAAAAATTATGTAATGGTAATAAAATTTGAGGAAGAGTGGAAATGGGATTGCATAGATTATTATTACTGCAGGATTTTGGCAACATACTCCTGAGTTTCAAAATATTTCTCCTGATTATCTAATATAATTTTTCTCATTTTATGTTTAAATATGGTAGAATAGTTGCAGGCATTTATTTCTTCTCTATGTATCTATGTTTGATTAAGCTATTTGATACAATAGTAATTCAGGTCATATATATATATATATATATATAATGACTCAGTATAACTGTTAATCTTGCTATGTGCAAATTTTCAATTTATCTTCAAAAATCTGATACTATGAATTTTATTTTCTGAAATTAATAAATTATAACTTATATCAAAATGCAAATTGACTTTTTAAATATATTCATCATGTATCACTTAATTTCTTTATTAATAAAGAATTATCATTCACAAATTTCATATTTGTTTGAAAATATGACATTTTCGTACATCTAACAATTGTACCTTTCATATTACATGAGAAAATGTCAAAAACTTTTTTTTTCTAATACTTATTATTATTTTTTTTATTTATTCTTTTTTTTTTTTTTTTTTTTTTTTTTTTTTTGTCTTGCGAAAAAGATAAAATTTAGCAAAGTGTAGTATCAAGATTTCAGCGTTTCATATTTCAAAAAAAAAAAAAAAAAAAAAAAAAAAAAAAAAAATTACAGATTATGAAAATAATAGCTGAGTGCATTAGAAAAAACTTTTCTCAAACCTGTGAAAAAATTAATACAGGTTAAAGAAATTCATCCAGCATTGTTTAACGTTGTGTTTAATAAAAATATATTACAGTAGACTCCCTAAAATCTGCACATAATTTATGGGTGTAAACAATGAAACATTTAGTTCAGATGCAGGGCAGGGATATGTTTAACAAAAGTTTAGGTCCTTTAAAGGAACCTTTTCAAAACAATTTATCTTAAAACAGCACCCTTCACAAAACATTTTATCCCAAAACAGGACCCTTCACAAAATTATTTGCCTCTTAAATAGACTTTTACAGAATTTTTTCACCTTCAAATTGAACTTTTCACTCATTTAATAATAAAATCTGGCTTGTAAATAAGCAGTTGAAGTCACCAAAGAACATATTAGCTTTTTATGTATGAAAAATAGAACCTGAATCATCGAAAATTTAAAATTCACAAAATTTTAACTAGATTTTTCACAAATAAAAGAAACTAATTTATAATTTCACAAAAACAGGACCCTGTGAGAAAAGGGTTCTACTTACTACTTTTATCTGACTTTCTTTAATAATTTTGGTATTTATATAATTATTGCAACCAAATGTGCTTAGTTATTGCAACACCTATTAATGAAGTTGATGTGGTTACAAAAACCAAATTTATCTCATTATAAATTCATTTGTTTACACTAAACTATTAACCAAAGTGATTTGGTTTAAAAAAACAAAATAACTTTCTTGTTACCAAATTTGTTTGGCTGCATTAACTATTATCCAAATATGATTCTAGAAAACAAATTAATTTGTTTTCTGCAATAAAATTTATTAAAAAAAAGTAACTATTATCCAAATAAATTTGATTCTAGAAAACAAATTAATTTGTTTTCTGCAATAAAATTTATAAAAAAAAGTATGCTCAAAGTATCAAATTTATTTGGTTATGATAGATATTAAACAAGTAGATTTGGTTGCAAGAAACAAATTTATTTTATTTTTCAAACCAAATTCGTTTGATTACAGTAATTATTAATCAAATGGATTTGATTTCAATAACAAAAACGATATGTTTGTTAAAACAAAATTTCTTTGGTTAAAATGTCAGTTAACCAAATAGATTTTGTTGCAAGAAACAAATTTATTTTGTTTTTCAAACCAAATTCATTTGGTTAAGTAATTATTAACAAAATGAATTTGGTTTCAATAACAAAAACGATATGTTTGTTAAAACAAAATTTCATTGGTTAAAATGTCGATTAACCAAATAAATTTTGTTGCAAGAAACAAATTTATTTTGTTTTCGAAACCAAATTCATTTGGTTATAATAATTCTTAATCAAACAGATTTAGTTACGATGACCAAATCTATTTGTTTATCGTAACCAAAAACATTTGGTTACGACGACAAAACAGAACCCATTAACAAAATTCATTTGGTTCTTGTAAACAAATTATTTACTTGCGATAACAAAATAAACGTAACAAAATGATTTGGTAAATCCAACAAAACGTTTTGTGGGGGAAATAGTACACGAAAAATTTTGTTGAAACAACTTTTTTTTTGGTAGTTTTAACAAAATCGTTCTTTCCGTGTGTATATCAACTATAACATTTATACACACCATATAATGTGCATATATTTAGCGAAATATAAACGCGAATATCATAATTAAAATGCATTTCATCCCTCCATCAGCCATCATCGGACACATATGCGGTACTTCGAAAAGAATATACTATTTGAAATCTTTTGTATGGCTCTGTAAATGCTATGTACTTCATAATATCCAAGACAGTAGCGTATAATTTATATTAAGCTTCAGTGACATATATCAATTTTATTATACATGAAAAAGCTTAATATATTTAAAATATGTCACACACAATTCCTCCTTTTACCATTATCTAATGGAATTCTTTTGTGTGGCCCTGTAAATGAATAATAGCTACATTTTCACCTTATATTTTATAGAATGCATATTTTAATATGTTTGACAGGGTATAACATCTTTAAAATTTCTTTGAAACGATTTTTCCCTATAGGCCGTAATGTAATAGGAAACTTTTGATTCGCCCTGTAGATAAACAAATCATAATAGAAACTTCATTTTCAATAGGGTTCGTGCTAGGGTAAGCGTCAATAACGTCCTAAAATTTCATGGCAATCCGAGTATATTAACGATTTTTCCCCATAGGCCGTAATGGAATGGAAAACTTTTGATTCTCTTTGTAGATAAACTAATCATGGTAGACACTTCATTTTTAGTAGGGTTCGTGCTAGGGTAAACTTCAATAACGTCCTAAAATTCCATGGCAATCCGAGTATATTAACGATTTTTCCCCATAGGCCGTAATGTAATGGGACATTTTGATTCGCCCTGTAGATAAACGAATCATGGTAGAAACTTCATTTTCAATAGGACTTGTGCTAGGGTAAACGTCAATAACGTCCTAAAATTTCATGGCAATCCGAGTACCGTATTTTCGGGCGTATACGCCGCGGCGCATACGAGTTTAAAAGTTAAAATTATGCTTACTGCGGCGCTTCTGCCGGGGCGGCGGATACGATATATTTTTTTCCCTTGCAGCGATATTCATTACAGAGGTGATTCTGATCGGAATTTTTCTGAAAATTGTGAATAGTCAATCATCAGGAAGAAAATGCGAAGCATAAAAAAATATCGCGAATTTCGACAATTGATAGCCTAATTTCTCTCAATCATTCGCAGAAAAAGCAAGAATTTTATCAAAGGATCGACAGAAAAAAACACGACTTTTATCAAAGGTTCGCAAAAAAGGGGCGAATATGTAAAAAGAAAAAAAAATGTGTATTTCATGAAAGGATCACTTGAAAAACTACAATTTTTTTTATCATAAAATCCCGTTAATCCGCCCTTCCCAATCAAACGCTAGTCCCCACTATAAAAAAATCGCTGAAATAAAACGCTAATTTCGCCAAAGAATCACGAAAAATAACCCCAAATTTATTGAAAGGATCGCAAAAAAATCATGAATTTCGCCGAAGTATCACTAAAAAACCCACATTTCGGCGAAAGATTGCACTAAAAACGCAAAATATGTAAAAAAAATCTGTAATAAACACAAATTATGTGAAAAGGTCGCAGAAAAATCGTGAATTTCTCAAAGGAACGGTAAAAGAATGCCAAAAACAATTGTCAAAATTTTTTTTAGAAAAAACGCAATTATGTCGTATCTATAAATAAATAGTAAAAAAACGACAAAAAACGTGAATTCAGGCGAAAAAACGCAGAAAAAAGAAGAAATTTGAAAAAAAAAAGCATGAAATCTATTGACAAATCTCGAAAAAACGAACATTTCATCAAAGATTCACGATTCATTCATTTCATCATGGGTCATACCTTTCTCAAAGGCGAATGAGAACGGCCTGAATCATGATGAAATGAATGGTTCATGAATCTTCGATGAAATGTGTGTTTTTTCGAGATTTCATTTTTTTTATGCTTTTTTTCTCCTTTTTTCTGCGCTTTTTCGACAGAATTTAAGTTTTTTTTAAAAGAACGCAAATTTTTTAAGCATTGCTTCAAGTATAAAAATTCATGATTCATTATTCCTTCAAATATTCAATATTCAGCCCTTGCTCATCCCCATAAAAAACACAATTTTTTTTCAAGTATCGCGAAAAAACTCTGCAAATTCGTCAAATATCGCGATAAAACCCTGCCAATTTCGTTACAAACTATAAAAACGTATTAAAAAATCGCCAAAAAAAGGATGCACGAATTCAATTTCATTTTATCATAAAAATATACAAAATATACTAAATTTAAAACTGGATTTATATTACAAATGTTAAAAAAATACGCGAAAAAACACTGAATTTAACATAATTTTTAACATTTCGATGTATTTTTGTAAGTGCGGCGCATACGGCGGTGCGGCGCTTCTGATGAATATTTGTTTTATTTTAATGCATTTTCAGAGGTGCGGCGCTTACGGTGAGTGCGGCGCATACACCCGAAAATACGGTATATTAACGATTTTTCCCCATAGGCCGTAATGTAATGGGAAACTTTTGATTAGCCCTGTAGATAAACTAATCATGGTAGATACTTCATTTTCAATAGGGTTCGTGCTAGGGTAAACCTCAATAACGTATAAAAATTTCATAGCAATCCGAGTATATTTACGGGAGTTAGAGCGCGGACAGACGGCCAGACGGACAGACGGCCAGACAAACCGAATGCATAAGCACTTTTCAACTTTGTTGGAAAGTGCTAAAAAAAGAAAGAAAGAAAAAAGAAAAAAAAAAGAAATTTTCAACTACATATGAAAAAATCGGGAAAAATCCGATATTACTCATTTCATTTCTTTAAAATGATATTTTAAGATATTTAATGCACAACCGTTATACTCTTATGTTTGATGCACTGTTCAACCGGAAAAGAGTTCAAACAAACTTAATAAAAACTTGTTAAAGCCTTTTACAGATCTGCACAGGCCGGAAATTCTGAGCCTGAGCCAACCCGAACGAAAGTTATTTTGGCCCGGCCCGATGTAAAATTAAAAGTTCGGCCCTGTACAGAAATCAATGAAAACATTCCCGATCTGGCCCAACTCAATTTCTACAAAAAATTAGATTTTACTTAACACACAATAAAAAATCTTTTAAAAAGTACTGCATACATATTTATGGGATAAATTTATAGTATATTTTAAAATTACTATGTGCAAAACAAACATTACACAGTAGCAACAATAATGATTAGTTAAATAGTTAAACGTTTGAATATTTAAATAAGGATTCATTAAAAAAAATAATGTAGCTTAGAATAAAAGAACAAAAAGAGTGTTAAAAACATCGTAAATTTTGAAGCTGTATAATAAAAAGTAGATTTGTAAAAAAAAAAAAAAAATATCTGATTTGAGAAAATATATCATTTATTAGTGGCCCGCCCTCGCTTTGCTTCGGGTGGTCCCGTGTCTCTACTGACACCGCAAATTGTTACTATCACTTCATCCCATTAAATTCAACTAATAAAACCATTACCCTCCTTTTAAGTAGTCGGGTAAAAAAGTAGCCTATATGTTAATCTAAGGTGCCAGATAACTCCATACAAAGTTTCATAAAAATCGATCCATCCGTTCTTAAGTTATAAGTGGGGTAAATAACACGACTTTGTTTTATGGATATAGATTATAGCAACCCGCCTAGGCTTTGCACGGGTATTAAAAAAATTTTCAAGTTATAAATTTTTATACACACACTCATATTCGCTTCTTTGTGGGTTGGGTTACTAAAAAAGTGTAAACTTATAAAAGAAAATTCGGATATTAGTATTATTTTTTATTTATTTCTAATAATGTTTGTAAAAAATTTTACGCCAACAAAACAAAAGCTATTTATTATTCGTTTACAGAGCTTCCCTGTAAACGATATTAGATGTTTTATTTTGTGGCAGCAAAATAAATTGATTTAGTCTTTTTTTAACCTCTAGTACAACACAAAATTGTTGACAGGGATGTCAACAACTTTGTGTTGTACTAGAAGTTAACTCTTCTTCGCCTGAACTGAGAATATATAAATAATTTCCATATTCAAAATATGAGTTATATTTTCTTCATACTTAGAAAAGTCTGAAGCATCCTTTTATTTTCCATAAAGTATATGCATTTTTTGAAAGCATTCACTTTATAATAATACAGATAGTAAATCCAAGAATTGAAAATTTCAAGATCGACAAAATATAAACGTGTTTATGATCAATTTTTAGTTCTTGCAAAAGAAGGATAATAAGCTAATTATCTATCTCAAAAAATGGTACTAACCATAAAAGTATTATACATACAAACTGCAGCATTCTGGTGAATGTCAATGTTTTTATTTCCTTTTTTATGCCTACAAGAACATGATGCATTTGGTCCACTTCCTTCAAATGAAGACAAAAAAGTAACATGCTCCCATTTTAATACACATATTTTATCAGAGTCACATATACTCATCTCATATTCCCTCTCTTCAGTACTATGCCAATTTTAAATGCCTGTTGAACCAAACACATTTCTTACTATTAACTAGGCTAATCAAGAAAATAATTTGTTTGATTTTTATTTATTTTATTCAATTTTCAAAATGAAATGAATGGTATCCTGATTATAGATATTTGTAAACACTCGACGTACATTAAAATTAAGCACTTATCAGGATGCATTAGTTTATGTTTTGCACAGACTCTCTGACCTAATTCAAAAAAGCATGATTTTGTGACTCTCTAATGTTAATTTTATAATATTTAAAAAAAATATAATAAATTTTCTTTTCCATGCAAGCAACATTTCTGGGAAAAAAAATTAAAGAAAACCAAGAATAATTTCAAATTTCAAATATTCTATTAAAATCTAATTGTTACTATTAAAAATTTTAAAAATATTCACAATGTATTGTTTCATGGCTTTGAAAATTTATTTACATAATTTGCAGTCACAAAATACCAAATATTGTATAAGCATATTTTCAGATGTAAAATACTCATGTTTCGTGTATACCACAATACTAATCTTTGGGTAGAATAACTTCATAGCATACACTAAGTGTATTTTGTTCTTTCAATTTAATATTTATCTCCTGAATAACAGTCTTAAACGTTAATTGAAATTTCTAGATTATAAATTTATTTTATTTATTTTTTTATTTTGAAAACTGATATTTATGTGAAAACAAAATTAAATCGTTATTTAGAGGAAGGTGAATAAAATTGTTTTTATTTTTATTTTTTTCAGTTTGACTGTTCTGATCAATCTAATGATTCCATAAATATATACAAATGTTAAATAATAGGATCACTGATTTGGTTACATTATCCTGTATAAAAATAATTGTAAGTTCTGTTTAAGAACCATATTATTTATTGAAAATATTTTTTAAAACATGCACACAAAAAATACTGTTTCACGTGCTCATTTATCGATGTTTTATTTCGTCTTGTTTATTTAGATAATTATTTTGCATGATTTGTTAAGTCTTTCTTCTATTATTTTTTTACACCAATTTCTGTAGCATTTTATTGTTATCGACATGTAGACTTAAATTCCAAATAAAATGTCTTATCACTACATTTTTGGGGGTTTGCCCTTTAGTTATTTGTGTTTTTTCATTTTTTATGTAAGAAAAAATCAGTCATATTTGTAAAAACATAAATAATTATATAATATGAATAAAGTGTATTTGTTGTTGTTCCTTATTTTTATTTATTAAAATTTTCAGGAATATTTTTATCTCGACTCTAACAAATGCAAATATCTTAATACCTTAAAACTATGAATATTCAAGCAGTGGCCTATATTGTTTTTTAATATAAAACTTGAATGTTTACAGTTAGATCAAAAATTTTTAAATGCACTTGGTAGAGCAAATCCATAGCTGCTAATTTCTATCTTTTCCACACCAAAGACTTTTGTGTTGAACTGGACAAATTATTTAATAAAATATTTCTCTTTTCTATGTGTTCTTTATGTGATTTCATAAACTAAAGTTTCAGTTCAAAATGTTTTTTCAAGTTTGAAAAATAAAAGTTTAAAATTATGTGGCTATGACAATTTACTCTCTTATTTAAACAAAAAAGATCAGGAAAAAGCCACTCTTTATTCATGATTTTTCTCAAGATCATTTGAAATGCTAATGCAGATAATTAATTGTCTCTTTTTGAGTCCCCAAAAGCTAGAACCTTATGAGATTGACATAGTAGTCCTGCTTTACCGTGTCAGCAAGAAAAAAAAATCTTGAAATTCAAGCCACAATCTTTGAGATGTTATATTTGACAGTTTCCTGGTTTAAATAGAAGAGAAGGTTATGGCGCTCTGGTCACGTAAGTGGTGACTCTTTCAGCTTGAGATGACTTAGCGCTCTCCATTTAATTAGTTCTGATAGTGATTTGAAAAGAGCACTTTTTTAAAATTTTCCAATGACTGTCAAGATTTCTTCGCTGGCACTGAATAATTATTTTCCGATGGCATTAATATATAATAATGTTACTGTCGCTAACACCAGTCATACAACTTTTCTTTTTCTAGTAAATGAGAATTGAAAAAAAAAAAAAAATCCCATTTTACCTATAATACTCATATACATAAAATTCTAAGTCTTGACAAGGTTTCTATTAAATTAATTCATGATTAAAGATAGTGTGGTCCAGTATTAGATTTTTTAATTTGTGAAAAACATATGACCATAATTGTTAATATACAAAACATATAATTTTGACTATTTCTATAAATTTTATTTTTTCACAGCTTCAGCAGACCTTGGAAACAGTCGCTGATTCCTAAAAAAATTGATTTCATAAATAATAAATCTGTCTATAAATAAGAAGAGTTTTGATTTAGGTGTTCAACTTTTGGTTTCGTTGGAAATGAACATAGGAGCTGCACGTCGTATAGTTATTACCACTTGTAAAATGAATGTATATGAAGGAATTTAAAGGAATGAATTTTAAAAATGTATTTGAAAATTTAAATTGTTGAAGTAGATTAAAAAATCTACAGAACACCCCAAATTTTTCTGTCAGATGATTTGCATCAGACTGAAGTTATTCCTTATCAGTCTATATTTTATTTTTAGATACATTCAAGTTATCTGAAGGATTCCATTTTTTGTGATGAACATGTTAACAGAACAGTAAAAAGAAAAAAATATGTGTAATCTTATCCTCTGGTCAATTTAAAAAACTGCTGAGGACTTTTCAATGACTGTTCTTGAAATTTTACTCAAAGATAGACTGGAAGGTGGCAGCACAGAGTTTTACTTTATCGAGTTGGATGCTGAAATTTCAGAATTAGTTAAAACTCGTTTCACACATTAAAACGAAATCAGGGATGACCACCTCGGAAACCCAGTTAAAGCGCAATCAGTCTGCAAAGTCATATCTTGATGGAAAATAATTGAAAATCCAATTTTAGTGTTTCACTCGTAGGTTTACCATTCTCATTTCCTACTCCCAGTCATCCATGTTTAATGTTTGCGGTAGGAAAATACAATGATAAACCTGCGAGTCAATCATTAAAATTGGGTTTTCAGTTGTTTCCCACCAAGACATGACTTGGCAGACCAATTGTGTTTTAATATGCAAATCGAATTTTCTGGAATTTCAGCTTGGAACTTGATGAGGTAATTATCTGTGCAGCCGTCTCCCAGTCTTTGACTGCTTAGGTAATATTTAGAGAAAATTTGAATCGTATACTTTTCTGTGTGAGATTTAAACTTTTTTTAATCGTGTGAAATATTCCTGTTTGAGCTTTCCTTGAATTTTATTCTCTAGAGTGTTGCTGTTAAATAAATGTACATATAACTGTCAATTTTTATGATTTTTGTTTCTGTTCATTTATTTTTGGCTTATTTAAATGGAGGCAAAATTTGTTGTTAAATTTTAGCGGCAAGAACAATGTGTAAAATTCGGCAGCTATGTATATATTTCAGTCTTACTCTAATTAATTCATTTTTCGATATAAGGTATTCACTATCATAAAAATGACCTATTGATCATTTTCTGCTACATACACCTACTGAGAAAGTTTGCATTATGTAAAAGAATTTCAACGTGATTACTTATTATATAATACATTTCTCCAAATTTAGTTTTTAAATGTTAAATTTGTATATAGCATAACTTGGGATTTTGCAATTGTTGTGGATAGTGGAACACTTCTTTATGATTTTTTCATAAGTAAAGATTGGAGAGCTTGAATTTTAATACTGAATTTAGTTTAACATTAATCTAAATATCACTGGATTCTTTAACAGTATGCAAAATGATTTTTTTTCTTTTGCCAATGTTAGTGAATGTCATTTAAATTAATGATAAAAAAAAGAGCATGATGTTTATGCATATTTATAAAAATTGTATGAATTAATTTACAAATTTTCATAAATAAATTCTTATTTTCTCAAAATATTTTGAATCTATATCAGAATTGATACTTCCAAAATTAAAAGCTGTCCTTACGTGGAATTCACTAATCATCTTAATTTTAATTATCAGAATGTGCAAGTATCTTGGAAAATAGAAATATATACTAGAATGTGTCCCACTTAAAGTTAATAGTTTTGATTGATATTGGGTAGCCAGATTTTTTTCAACTGAATCTGCAGTTTGAATTTACACAACTTGTTCCATTGTGGATCAGGTTTTCATAAATTGTTTCCAATCATAATTTTATTATTTAAAATTATTTGGTGCAATTTTGCAAAAAAAAGTAAGTTTTTTTGGATAAGGAGAAACTTTTTTTTAAAATTAATTATGAGTATATATGTGTGTTTGGTTTTCCACATAAAAACTAAATTGATATTAGAGATAAATTTGTTGGCTATTTCTATATAATTGTATCGAAATGTGGCATAGCTTTATTCTATTTCACTTTTGGGTTGAATTGTGTTGTATTTCAGGTGGGCTTTGAATAAGATTATTTGAGGTAGCTTCTGAAAATTTAGTTCTTTGAAAAAAGTACAAAATAAGCATTTGAACTGTGTATGGAAGCTGCAGAAGATTATTTTAAGCTCCTGATACAATTAATTCTTTTTTTAAGCATACAACTTATGTAACTGTTTTATTTCCCAACGTACTTTTTACAATAACCAATGTTTTCAGGGACTATATTCTATAAAATCCTACACAGGCAGAATATAAAGCAACTCAAATGAAAAGCAACATGGATCCGAAACCTGACCCTGACACATCTTAAAATCTATGCACAATGTAAGATTTAAAAATATTCTTATTTGCTGGGATAATGCCTCAGACGGAGCTGAAACATGCAAATAGTTTACTTTTTTATGGTTTATAATATTTTTCTTATACCTTTTAGCAATCAATAGACATTTATAATTCCAAGGTATCCTCAAATCCACACAGCTTGGGACCAGAGGTTGTGCGGAATTTAGGATTTTGTGGATTTCTGGTCATTGCTTTGTTTACATATTTTAAATAGTCATTTGAAAGTAATTAATAATGAAATAAAAATTATAATGAATGTTTAGACTATAATAAAATATTAAAATGAGTAATGAACTAAAATATTAAAATTTTAGATATTTTTTCAAATGATTAAAATATTAATAGCAAAGCTTAAGTTAATAATCAATAATGTATGATTAAATATTCATTATAAAGGATAAAATGTACTTTTCCAAAATTATTCAGTGAAACTTGCCTCATAAAGGTACATTACTAATTCACATCAAAATATTAAAAAACAGAAGTTTTATTTCAGGTTTAGCCATACTTAATAACCAAAAAAGCTTGATTAATACACAAATATATTTGGTAAGAAGAAAGTGATATCAGCAATATCTTGAACTTTTTCAAAAATAGTTTTTTCTTCCTTCATGAAAAAACATGAATTCAGTCACATTTACAAAAATTACAAATTAGAATATAAATAAAATTTATATAAAACTAAAAAAGTCAAATTTTGTCCCTATATCTGAACTGAGTGTTTCATTGATTATATGCATAAATTATGTGTGAATTTTAGAGAATTGCAGATTTTAGGGTTGCAGACTTGAGGGAGTCTACTGTATTATAATTTACTATATAGTTATAGCACGAATTAAAACTTTAATACTTTTGAGAAAAAATTAATACATGTAGGCTTATCCATATTTAAATGTGTATATTTTAACTGAAAGCAATATTTTGAGTTTTCTTAAAAAAAAAAAAAAAAAAAAAAACTTGAAGTGGAAGCAGTTAAAATAATACAAACACAAATCGTGATTAAAAACACTAGTTCCAACCCAACTTGAATTCCATTAAGATACCCAGCACTAGGGAGTACAGTGCAATTCTGGTTATATCACATTCGAATCCAAAAAGCATATTTCAAATGAATCTGAAATATGACCCAAACCTGACACACAACATTTTGTCATCACAAAATATGAGATACTTCAATCTGAACTCTAAATATAATAAAATTAATCTATATTTCAATACAATTGTGCAAAAATGGTTATATCTATAATTAGGGCTCAAAATTGTCATTGAAATGGTTTTAACATGTGTCATTGAAAGTTTTTTTTTCTATTGTAAATGTTTTTGAAAATTTTAGACATTCAAATTCAGATTATTTTTATCTTGTCATGTAATACATAATACTAATGTCACATGAAGTGTGAAATTATGCGGAAAAAAATAATAATTAAAAACAAAATACATGTAATGCAGTGTGTTTGCATGTGATTTTGTTTTCTCTACAAAATGGTATTTCTGAGTGCTTAAATCACCAATACCAATTTTATATTACATGCTGAATAAACATACATATATACTCATTATTATTCAAATATATTTCAGTTAGAAATACATTTTACACTTTTTTCTGAAATATTGGGTTAACCCAACATCCCAGATAGCATGCACAGTAGTTGCATGTTTGATTTTTTTCTAATGTTATCTTGCCGTGACAAATTTAACTTGACAAATTCACAACAAATCTCCCACAAGATAGCCCATCCCCCACTTTCATGAATAGTTTGTTGCGAAACTGATGCAAGACTCTCTTTAATTAACAAACATGATGAAAGTAAAAAAAATTAGTAGTTAAATTTAATGGTGCAATTGTCCAGTATATGTTTACCAAGTTATGTTTACCTTTTTAGTCATTTAAAATTTCTATTGGAAATTTTAATTTTTAAATAATTTTTCCTCATTATTACTGGATTTTAAAAAAAATATTGTTTTAATTGATATTTATTTATTTTTCTTTTTAACCCCATTTGAGTCTATGATTTTTAACTCTTTCGGGACTGTGTCCCTTACACAAATTTTATTCAATTGGCACAGCTATTTTTAAACGCTTTATTTATCAAATACCAAAAAGACTAATTTAAAGCTCTCTTTATCTGTTCATGATGATGAAAACAATACATGCACTTCCTGATAGTGCATATGTAGGGAGTTAAACTCAAGGGGTTAAACTTGTAGCGTGACAGTTATAAACAGAGAATGTGGCATGATAAAATTATTATTTCGCAATAAATTTGCATTTTTTTTTTATTTTTTTTTTACAAAGTTAAATTTTATACTCATTTGAAAACACTTTGAAGAGTCAAGTCAGAACTGAATTTTCTAGATGTCTGCCTTTAATTTGAAATAAATTTGATACAACAAAAGTTTAACTTGCATGAAAAGTTAGCTGAAAATTCAATGTGTGGTGACTTCTGCAATTGTGTTATTTTACTGCTTTATTGTTAGATACATCCAGTGTTGTCATACTTAACTTGTTGCAAATTTACAGATTTGCAAAGCAGGAGTGCTACAAATTTTGTGCAAATTAAAATTGCTATGAGGAATAATACCAGATTCTATCTCGTATCTTAAAAACAGGAAGAAGAGTAAGCTCCATGAAAATAAATAATTGAATTATACTCTAAACAAAGATTAACTCAAAACTACAAGAATACAAAACTTTATTTAATTTCAGTTTAAAAAATCACTTAAATTACAAGTTGCAAGACTGCCAGTGCAATCTAGTCTATTTATAACAACAGGTCTGGATTTTGTTATAAAAATATAAATGAAAATAACTCTTAGTAACGTGCATAAGGGCTGTATGTCATGACAAACATATTTGGTTAAATATTAACCCATTTGATTTGACAGAAAAATCTTTCAAAAATTTTACAAGTAGAATAGAAAAGAATTAATACAAAAATATTTTGCACACTTCATACATTGTAATTAGCAATATGATTATAAGACTAACTTATTTTTCTAAAGATTCTCAAATAAAGCACTACTTGATTTCTTTGCACTAGTTGAAACATCAATATCAATTAAAATTTTCCTTTATCAATTCATAAAAAACATTATTTTGCATTCTCTAATAAAGTTATTTTTAAAAGTAATATATTGTACCTTTTGAGAATAAAGCAAAAGATTTTCAGTATTGATTATTGAAACATATTGCACAAAATATTACTTAAATTACAAAGATCAAAAACACAGCATACATTTATGTATCATTTTTAGAAATATAATCTTTATACAAAAATATCTAAATGACTGTAATGCAGAAGATTTCGGTTAAAAAAGTATGTTATAAGCAGTAAATAAGAATTTAATATTTTCTTATAACAATGTCATTTTCCTAAGGATATTGAAGATTAAATAAAAAAAAGAATATAAAATAATGTATAAAACTGTATTTTTTTAATTCAGCATTATTTTATATGCTATATCTAATATATCAATTTTTATATTATACAATGCATGTCAAAACTTTAAGCACAATAACAATTCTAAAATAAAAATTTAAATATTCACTTTATTTCAATATCTGTTTTACATATGTTATTTAACCCTTTTAAAACCATACTCAATAAAATTAAGTTGTCATTTTATTTTAAACCACGGAATTTAAGAATAGAACAAAAATAATCGTGCCAAAACTTCAAGTACAAAATTCTTTTTACGCGAAGCTTACAAACTGATGTAAGCAGTTGCGCACATAAATGATTTCTGGATGCATAAGAAGTAATAATTTGTTGTTTTTGAGTTAGTACAAAATGCCTCAGTTGAAAGAATTTTCAGAGGCAAACGTGAAAAACATCTGAAGTATGAGAGTAAAACTAAAGTCTGTATCTCAAATCACAAGTGCATTAAAAAATCAAAACGAGGTATTTTCGAGCTTTGGCTCATGGTAAGGATTACAAACGAAAATTCCATTCTGGAAATGTACAAGTGAATCCTTTGTGCCAAGAACGATGGATGAGAAACTTGGCTTAGACTGGTAATTATTCTCTTTCACAAATAAAACATGCAATTGGAGCAATATAGAAAAATCTTCACAGAAGACTTTTTGAATCGAAATACATCAAAAACTATAAAATGTCTTGATTACCATGTCTGAAAGGAAAAGGACAGGAGGAAGGAAGTGGCAGAATGTCA
This sequence comes from Maratus speculifer, assembly GCA_964019185.1. Lineage (NCBI taxonomy): Eukaryota > Metazoa > Arthropoda > Arachnida > Araneae > Salticidae > Maratus > Maratus speculifer. The sequence continues at coordinate 28,829,730 of OZ025302.1, forward strand.
TATTCATTGATGAAAAAAAATGAAACCTCGAAACCTAATTGAGTTTAAATACTATTGGCATGATCTCTCCAAAGAACCTGGCACTTTATATAGTCAACAATATGATGGTGGATGTGTAATAGTAGGGCTATTTCTTTCAATGGTCAGTCATCTCTAGCAATCATCAGTAGCCATGAAAACTATCAAGAGACAGTTACTAATCATTTGCTCCCTGTTGCCGAGGATTTGGGGAGAGAAAAATGGTTATTTCAACCTGATTATGCTTTGATCCATATTTCAAACTCCACTTCATTGTGGCTTATGTCGAAAAAAATATCTGTCTTGAAATGGCTGACAACTCTTTAACCCCTATATAATATATATGGGGTATTCTCTGCATTCCAATTTATCCAAATGGAAAGTGGTATTCTTCAGTAAAAGATTTGAAAGATGGCATTGTAAATGCGTGGTTTAAAATTGAACCAGAAACAATATAAACTCCCTTTATCAATGGAAGACCGGATATTTAAAGTTATTGAGAAGAATGTATCATTCATTCTTATTCCTTCACTATGATGCTATACATGAATTAATCGCTCAATTAGTTGAATTTTGTGGACTCTGGTTTTTGAGTCAACAAAATTGCAACAACAAACAAGGTTCAATTAATTGAGTAATTAATTTGTGTATTGCATCCTAATGACTGATTCAGAAGAAGGCATACCCAGAAGTATAAAATTAATCATGGCTTCTAAAGGTGAACATAAAAAGTTTTAAAAGCCATGAGTAGACATCTATAAATCCATTCACTGTAAGTAATGCATATATATTCCCCAAATATTAAGTGCAATATAATAAACTAACTTTTGGGCTGATTTATATGCAAATTTTAATGCTATCATAGTGATTTTGCTATTATAATAAACTTTAACACATATAACATATCTCTCTAGCTCCTTATATATCAATACACAGAGCTCCAAATATAATAGTTCTATCGGCTTATTTCTCGACATGATTTCTAGCAGTCAGCATGGAATAATACAATGACGATAATTTTAGTTCTCATTCATGACTAAAAATGCTATTTATGGCATTACCCAACATGATTAGTGAATCATTTATTTATTTAGCAAAGCTTAGTTAGAAAAATATAAATAAAGATAATAATAAATGAAAATACTAATAACCATAACTGATAACCATAATCAAATTACTTTTCACCTTTGTCTTGAAAGCTTTTGACTATAACAGAGATTTCCTGACATAAATGGAGCTTAGTGTTTATTTAGTACATGTTTTTAATTACTAAGTAGGTTTAAAAAAAATTAATACAGTTTTTATTTTCTTAATTTAAAAAAAAAATGTGATTTTACATAAATTATTCACTAAGAATGAATAACTTCTCTCAGTAGAATAAATTATAAAATATTTTAAAAACCTATAAAAAACAGAAAATTCAAATTTTAAAATTTGGATATGAGCAAAAATATTTACAGACTACTTGGCAACATGTGAAATAAATGTTGATAAAACATTTAATTTTTCATCTTGAATTCTTGTTCCAAAGCAACTGTTATTACTAAAAGACAACCTTTTTTGAATTAACAAGCTTAAGAGAGGAAGTTTGTCAAAAATTAGGACAATGATTTAAATAGAAGGATTTTTAGAGCTCTTTAAAATATTAAGAATTTTATGATGAGTCATTCCCCTGCTTTAAGCAAGCATTACTGTAGCCTCTGAAATCGCTTAGATGAGCTATTTTCACCATCTTCTAGATTTCTTTTACCATACTTACAAATCGACTCCTCAGAGAATAAAAATATTTCATCCCATTTGTGTTTCATTGTTTGAAAATGCTCTTTAGAGGAAGAATACATGATAAGTTTTTCAAAAGTCTCTTTAAATTTTAACATTGAATTTCTTGATGGCAAGCATTCTCGAATACAGAATTTAAGAAAATCCCACTCATTTTCGCAAATGTAACTAATGCAAGAATGAAACATTCTATGAGTGTAAATAAATTTTTCTTTCACTGTAAGGTCTACGTCCTTAAGAATTAATCTTATATTTTCCTTATCTTTAATATGAAACAATGATGGTAGTAGGTAACTTTTAGCAATTCCATTTGTAATAAACTTTTTTAGAGCATTAGGACTTTCCTGCCAAAATTCTCGGAAAAGCTTTTGATAATTACAGTACCTGTAACCATCACTAATTTTACGGGTAATGCTCACCAATAAATTCTCAAAGTTTTCTTCTGTAAGAAAATCCCACGAACGATTTGCTACTTCGGTAAAAAAGCTCATCCACGGCCATTGTAGAAAATATTGCAACATTCTATACGATTCACTTTTAAAAAATTCCATTTCTAGTTCTGTTTGCATTTCTGCCAACAAAAAACAAAAAAAATCTGCATTTAGTATATTCACTGCAGCATCTATAGCATATTTTGAAGCTATGAATACATAACCTTCTTTTTCCCTCGGAGATACTTTTTGAAGAAAATACTGAACTGCTACTTTATTACCCAAATATGCAGAGTCGTTAAATTCATCTTTGTAAGAATTATGTGCATTACCTAATCCTATTCTCTTCATGTTATTTGACCAAAAGTGAATTATTGGAAATTTATCCCAATCAGATTCTTTCAGATCCTCAGGCATATTGTTCCAAATTCTTTTAATATGCTCCTCCAAGCAATTAATACATGCTAATTTGTAGCGTGTGGATATATTCAAATTATCATCTCGAACTAATATTTCTGCGGTTCTCTTCATATCCACTGTACCTTGTGGGGTCCAACAAAATTCGGCTGGTAAATTAAGAAGATCGAAGTGTATGCAATGGAATTCCATCCATTCAGAAATTTGTATGCCAATGGGCTTAATAAAACCTAATACTTTCTCTTTTAAGCGTTGTGGTAATGCAAAGTGTGAAACTTTCTTTATTACTCTATCTTCGATTTTTTTCCAATCACTTACAGGCAAGTTATTATAATTGAGTTTTGAAATTAAAACTCTAATGTCATTCTTGTTCCACAGGGAAATGGCAATTTTAGCAAGAGCGATATTCTCCAGTGAGGGCTTCAAAATGAACTTCATGATTAATCTATAAGAAGTGTTTGATGTGCCATATAAAAACTTTATTCACACCAGGGGAGCAGGAAAAAATATGAGTTAGAATATCATAAGACAATCTTCTATATTTCTTTGCTATAAATTTACATTAGCTATTTTTTGTTATTATTATTATAGTCATACAGTTAATTGACATTAATCTAATAATTATATATTACTAAGATCTTATACTAGTCTGTAAAGTTAAATCAATTTGGAAGAGACAGAAGCAAGCAGATAGCATTATGGCAATTGATTAAAAAAGTTGGTAGGTTTTGATAAATACAGAAGTTTTAAGAAATGTTCAGTTTTAAATAATACTAAATTACATTCAAAATTTAAGACTGAATTATATTTTTTAGAAAAAATAAAACAAGTATGATGGTAAGGTAGAGATGATACTTCCCTAAGTATCATTGGCAGCAATTATTGCAATAACACTTCTTGAGATAGTAGCCAGAGTATTGGAAATTTGATGACTGGTTAAAAGCCGGATAAAATATTGTTGAAGTGTATTTAGGAGGTACACCAAGGGAAAGTGATCTAGAAAAAGAAAACATCGTTAGAGGAAAATAAACTTTGGAATCTAAAGAAAATACAGTTATTCTGTACGAATTAATTGTATAAACATGATTTTTATTTGCTGATTATGTTGGATTTTGAAATAAAATAGATTAAAAAAATTGAAAAAAATATATCTTTAAGGCCAATAGTACATTTGAGTTAGATTTTCTGGAAAATTTAGCTATTTATCTTAATCGTGAAGTTATTGTTAATGATAAATCTGATTCTAAAATGCTCTCTATAGCTTGGAAAAACCTTTTCAACACTGCCTTGTAATTAGTTTTTTTTTTTTTGTATTAATCATGTATATATATTTTTAGATATATATGTAATAAAATAAAAAAAAAATTGTGCCATTTTGCTCTCTCTGAGTTTTTAATTCTAAAATTGTGGAACATATTTTTAATCTTAGTTTCGTAATATATTAATCTTTTAACAGCTAAAGTCCTTTTTCTTTTTTTATTTAACTTATTAATAATCTATTGATTGTTTCTCAAAAAGGCGGGAAATTATTTCATAATCTTTCGTTTTTAGAATATTCTCAAGATTTTTAATTTTATTTTTTGCTGATCACAAGATCTGTGTTAATGTGCGAAAATGTTAAAAGGCTTGTCTATTTGTGAGACGTGAAGTAATCCCTACCCGTACGCCCCGCCTCCTAGGCCAATCAGAGGTGACCCTTTTATATTACGCTGCGTCAGATTAATCCAGGTTGAATTTTTAAAATGATTGATGTGGAGTGAGGAGGAGCTAGTTTGTCGTGAAAATGTGGCTTTCTCATTTGGGTTTTTAGGAGCTCAGAATGCATCTTTCCTTTCAACTGCCTGGACGCCCGACAAATTTTTTCCAATAAATTGTAAGATGGGATGACGTAACTTAATCACGAAGTTGGTGAAGTGGAAGTTATTGGATGAGAGTGCCAAGGTGATGGCGGAAAGAACTTAATTTATTTATGAGTTCTAATAAAATTAACTAAAGACTGCTTGATTGAACTTTCTTATGGGGAAATATGCCAATAAACCCATCCACTGCTGGTCAAACTGCCAGAGCAACTGCTCAGCTCATTCCACTGTTGACTTTTAGTGAGTAGAAGAATGTTCGCCATCGTCGTATCATGACATATGATTAGCCGGTAGGATTCGAACCTACGCAGGTAAACCCAAATGGATTTCAATTCTAAAAAGGAAAGATTACGAAATAATTTCCTGCCTTTTTGAGAAACAAGCAATAGATTATTAATAAGTTACTAAATAAAAAAGAAAAAGGACTTTAGCTGTTAAAAGATTAATATATTACGAAACTAAGATTAAAAATATGTTCCACAATTTTAGAATTAAAAACTCAGAGAGAGCAAAATGGCACAATTTTTTTTTATTTTATTACATATACATATGTATGTTTATAACTATATATTTTTTTTACTAACTATTTTTATTATTTTTTTGTGTGTGCATTTAATAATTTTTAAACTGTAATTTTTAATACAATCTGCCTTTTTACTTATTACTTTTAACTTTTTCCTCTTGTTACTATTTTTCCTTCCCCTTCTTCATTGTGTCCATTTTATGTTTTTACTCTTCCGTGACTGGCTGTTGCCTTCTGCTTTCCCATTGGCTGTTGCTTCAGCTTGCTCCCTTTCCCACCTTTCCACTTCAGCTGTGCCACGACATTCATAGTAGACACGACGTTGTGTGCCTGACAAAGAAAGACAAAGTTCTTTTGAAAGGCTTTGCACAATTCAATTTATTTTATGGTGTTTAATTTTTTTTTTTAAACTTGAATCGAATAACACCAGCTTCAACTTATTATCTAAAATAGATTATTCTGAACCAGATTTTTGCTCTGTTAATATATGTGTTTAGGCAGGGCTCGAAAAATAGCGTTCCCGGGATCCCGGGGAACGCATATTTTATCACTAAGGTTCCCGGGGAACGCATATTTTATCACTAAGGTTCCCGGCCGGGAACCTAACCTTTTGCCGCGGACGCATTATAACGCGTAAATTAAGCAAAAAATCGGCAAAAAAATAGCTCTTAAGCGGCCCGGGGGATGCATAATTTCGTCGAAATATTACGGGAAAAGCCCGAATTTCAACAAAAGAATCGCAGAAAAAATGCAAATTTCATTACAGGATCGCAAAAAACGGCAAATTTCGTTAAGAAATCGCGTAAAAGCGGCACGTTTCGTTAAAAAAATCATGGAAAACAATAAATTTTGTCAAAATATCGGGAAAAACGGTAAATTTCGTCTAAAAATATCTAAAAGACAACAGATTTCGTTGAAAAATCGCATGAAGCATCGCAAATTTCATTAAAAAATCCCAAAAAAGGCAAATTTTGTAAAAATTTTCTTTTGAAAAGCAACAGGCTCCATTAAAACATCGCGATAAAACGGCAAGTTTCCGTAAAACATCGCGATAAAACGGCAAATTTCGTCAAAAAATCGGGGAAAACGGCAAATTTCATTAAGAAATCGCAAAAATCAGCAAATTTTGTTAAAAAAAACATGGAAAACAACAAATTTTGTCCAAAAATAGCTAAAAGACAACACATTTCGTCAAAAAATTGTGAAAATGCTCCAAAATTCGTCAAAAAATCGTGCGAAATAGCGCAAATTTCATTAAAAAGTCACAAAAACGGCAAATTTCGTAAAAAAAAAAGAAAAACAGCAGATTTAGTTAAAACATCGCGATAAAACGGCAGATTTCGTCAAAGAATCGCGAAAAAACGGCAAATTTCTTTTTAAAAATCGCGATAAAACGGCAAATTTCTTTTAAAAAATCGCGATAAAACGGAAATTTTTTTTAAAATACTCATGCATAAATTTTTTCGGGAACTTATACTTTTCATCTGGGAACCTATATTTTTCATGTAGGTTCCCAGCTGGGAACCTTAAAATTTTCAGAATTTTCAAGCCCTGGTTTAGGGTTTCCAGTTTATAGTTTCTGTACAATGTACTATTTCCAAGTCAGCTGTAGGTTTTCTATATATTGTAATTAGTATTTTTTTCATTCTTGTATGTTATTTCTACACCAAGGTATATGTCATAAACCGTCGAACATATATCATATACATACGTTCAACGAAAGAATTACTTGATGATGAATTAAAAATTAAGAACATAGGACTTGAAGCTGGCCACTCATGTAAAACAATAGATGGGATATCTTTAAAATTAAACCAAGAAACAGAAAAGCTAGGAAAGAAAGTTCCAATAGCATCCAACCCCTCCTTGTTTAGAGTATTAAGAAATGAAGTTGAAAAGTATGATGATTTGAAAACAGCAGGTGTTTACAAAAATATAGAAAATAAAGTAAAATCTTACATAGGAATGACAAAAAGGAAAATTGGTGAAAGATTAAAAGAACATATCCGGTATCTAAAATATAATAACCAAAGCATGGCCCTTTCTAGACAAAATATTTAAAAAAAAAAAAAACCTTAAAGCTGCATTCAATGAAAATTGCAAAGATAGCAGGTTATGAAAATAAACATAATACCTTGATGAGGGGAGCCATTGAAATAAATATAATAAATAATAAAGGGGTTTGTAATGACATTATGTAATCTACGTTGGATAACCGATGGATTTTCGATGTTAGATGAGTGGGAAAAATTGGGAAAAAGAAGGAGAGAAAAGCCAGAGAACCTCAAACTGTTATCCTCCACTGAGGAAATGCCGCCATTTGTAACTGAGGACCCCCTCCATGAAGTGAGTGCGAAAACGTTATGAATTTTTGGACAGTATAGAAACTACAAGATGAAGTGGGCACAGGTGAGAATAAAGTAAAACTTTGTGATCATTTATGTATTATTTTTGAACTATTTTTGTGATAATTGATAAAACCTGGTCAATAAGTGAATTTTAAAAAAATGATCTTGAACTTTGAGGACAATGGTGACTCGATATAAATTGGAACTAATCGTGTATATCTTGTTTATAAAAAGGGAAAACTGTTTTGAATTTGACAACTGTGAACTACAGTGTGAAGTTGGCACAGAATAAACAATAAACTTAAACTTTTGTGATATATTAGTCAAGAACTATTTTGGTGGTAATTGAGAAAAACTGGTTTAAAAGTATTTTTAATTGGTTTTTAAATGTTGAACATAGTAATGTTGAACATAGAAATAGTAATCATTCTATATTAAATTGGAACTGCTCATACATGCATTTATAAAAAAAAAAAAAAAAAAAAAAAAAAAAAAAAAAAGAAACTGTACATTTTTTTAAGATGAATATCTAGGGGTAAAGTTATTTAACGAAATAGTTGTTTTATAAAATACAATTAATTCTATTCTGTTTAAAAATAAAGAGTATAAATAAGAAAATTTTTTGTTTGTAGCTTTTGTATTGAGAAAATTAATGTCTGAAAGGGAGGTACATTTAAAATTTTAAATAACATATGGGCATTAATATAATATAATAGTTCCATTAAGTAGAATTGTTTTCTAAATTAAAAGTTTAGTGAAAACTTACAAATTTAGAATTTTTTTATTTATTTTTTTTTTCTGATTTAGCTCTCCCAGATATTTGAATTCTAAATAATAGGTCACCTACTATAAAAACTTTTTGCAAAATACAACAGTAAAATCTGTAAAAATGGAACTAGAAAAACAAAATATTCATTTTGAACAGGCTTTTATTTTAACTTCCTGATATTTATAATAAAAATATTTTTATGTTTAAAACAGGTTATCATCATAAACAGTTCCCCTTTTTATGTGTTGTACTGTAATTTACTTGGTAAAAATGCATACAAGTGCCAAATTTTAATAGACTTGACAATTTAAAGCCCCCCTCCCCCCAACACACAATGATAAATCTCAGAGAGAACTCTTACACCATTACAACATAGAGCATCATTACATCATAGACACTTAAATGTTAGTGAATGAGATGTGAATAAATCACAAAATCTTTGCTATATTGGTGTACAACTCATTTAAAATAGATTATGCGGGCTCAGGGGTTGATCGATACAAAAAAAAACATGTAAACAGACCTCTCGCTTCGAGTCCATATAAATGCAAAAATATTCAATGTAATTAATTTAAACTTCCTGATATTTTAAATGTATGTCTGTAGTCTTACAAAATTACAAAATGAAGTACTTCAATGTAATATAATAAAAAATAAAGCAAAATTTATATTATTTAATTAAATTATTAATTAATTTATGTTATATCACCAACACCAAGAATCTTAATGTTGAATTGAGTTAAGAACCTAATTTTTGCTTTAAAATGATCAGGAAACTTTACTCTATAGATTGAATTAAGGATATAACAATCACTCGAAAAAAACATTATTAAAAAACTCTCAAACTTAAAAAAAAAACCCTAAAAAATACAACTTTTTTTTCATTAAAAATACTCAGAATATTAAACTATCTAAACTATATTAATTCATTCTATAGATAATGATGTTATACGCATGCACAAAAAAAAAAAAAAAAAAAGCCATTCCATCAAAAATTTTTTTTTTTAATCTTGGTGTTAGTCGTCAAAAATCAAGTTTTGAGAAAACGTGACTTAACGTTGAAATTATATGGGTGCGGATATGAAAGTGTTGATACATAAATGGTTATAACTCCATTGAAAATGCAAATATTTTTATGCAATTTTTTGCACTGCGTTCAGAATCAATTGAATATTTTCGGGCGTATGCGCCGCACACACCGTAAGCGCCGCACCTCCGAAAATGCATTAAAACAAAACAAATATTCATTAGAAGCGCCGCACCGCCGTATGCGCCGCACTTACGAAAATACATCAAAATGTTAAAAATTGCATTATATTCAGTTTTTTTAACATTTGTAATATAAATACAATTTTAAATTTAATATATTTTTTATGATAAAATTAAATTTGAATTCGTGCAGCCTTTTTTCGCGATTGTTTAATACGTTTTTTATAGTTTGTAATGAGGTTTGCAGGGTTTATCGCGATATTTGACGAAATTTGCAGGGTTTTACCGCGATATTTGACGAATTTGCAGTTTTTTCGCGATACTTGAAAAAATTTGCGTTTTTTATGGGGAGGAGCAAGGGATGAATTATGATGAATTGAATGAATCATGAATATTTTAATGAATCATGAATTTTGATACTTAAAGCAATACTTGAAAAAAATTGCGTTTTTTTTAAGCGTAAATTCTGTCGAAAAAGCACAGAAAAAAGGAGAAATTTGTAAGAAAAAGCATAAAAAGAATGAAATCTATTTTAAAAATCTCAAAAAAACACACATTTCATGAAAGATTCATGATCAATTCATTTCATCATGATTCATTCCGTTCTCATTCGGCTTTCAGAACGGGATGAATCATGATGAAATGAATGAATCATGAATCTTTGATGAAATGTTCGTTTTTTTCGAGATTTTTTAATATATTTCATGCTGTTTTTTCAAATTTCTCCCTTTTTCTGCGTTTTTTCGCCTGAATTTACGTTTTTTCTCGTTTTGTAGCGTTTATTTATAGATACCACATATTTACGTTTTTTTTAACAATTTTTTTGACAATTCTTTTTGCGTTCTTTTTGGCAATCCTTTGAGAAATTCACGATTTTTCCGCGATCTTTTGATATAATTTGTGTTTTTTAGAGATTTTTTGACATATTTCGCGTTTTTACTGCAATCTTTTGTCGAAATGTGGAATTTTTAGCGATACTTCGGCAAAATTCATGATTTTTTTGCGATCCTTTCAATAAATTTCTGGTTATTTTTCGTGATTCTTTGGCGAAATTAGCGGTTTTTTTCAGCGATTTTTTTATAGTGGGAACTAGCGTTTGATTGGGAAGGGCGGATTAACGGGATTTTACGATAATAAAATTGTAGTTTTTCAAGTGATCCTTTCATGAAATGCACGCATTTTTTTCTTTTTACATATTCGTACTTTTCCTGCGAACCTTTGATAAAAGTCGTGTTTTTTCTCCCGATCCTTTGATAAAATTCTTGCTTTTTCTGCGAATGATTGACAGAAATTAGGCTATCAATTGTCGAAATTCACGATATTTGTTATGCTTCGCATTTTCTACCTGATGATTGACTTTTCACAATTTTCAGAAAAATTCCGATCAGAATGACCTCTGTAGTGAATATCGCTGCAAGGGAAAAAAAGTATATTGTATCCGCCACCCCAGCAGAAGTGCTGCAATAAGCATAATTTTAACTGTTAAAGTTGTATGCGCCGCGGCGCTTACGACCAAAAATACGGTAATCAAAATAAATCATTAAAAAAATCAATTTTTTAAAAAGTTTTCAACTCCAGAGCCCCCTTTAAAACATCAAAATATTCTACTGTTTCAGGACACTGCCATGGCCAACCTCAGGTATATAAATGAATTAAAGTTGGACCAACATTGTTAAAATTTTGCCAAACACAAAATTGTACACATGGAAGGAAAAAAGTAACCCATGAGTCTGAAGATGGGAAAACAACAGTCTTTAGTGGTACCATCTGATGAGATAATGATTTTGAAAATAATTTAGCAATTTATATTTTATAATGTGGCTTTTTGGTGTATTTTCATATTTTAATCTCAGAAATAATCATTACAGTAGACTCCCTCAAATCTGCAACTCCCTGAAATCCACACATAACTTACAATTGTAAACAATGAATTATTCAGTTCAATTTTAGGGACAAAATTTGACTTTTTTATTTTTATATCAATTTCATCCATATTTTTATTTGTAGTTTTTGTTGATATTAATGAAGTCATGTTTTTTCACAAATGAAAAATAAATTTATTTCTGAAAAAAATCAAGATATTACTAGTTATCACAATTAAGATTTCATTATAGTTTTAGTTGCATTATTAATTACATTCAAATTAATGTTTAAAAATTGTATCAATGCAATTAGAAATCCACAAAATTCTAAAATTTGCAAAACCTCTGATCCCAAGCTATACGGCTTTGAAAGAGTCTACTGTATTACAAGTCTTATACAAGACCATATCACCAACTATATGTGAAAATCACAAGGAACTACATCGCACAAAATTAAATGTTTCTTAAGATGTTTAATCAAAATTTTGGTATATTACACTGCATATCAAATCCTTGTTGCAAAAGTGAGATAATTTAAAGAAAAAACTTTGTTTGTCAGGAAATGCGAATGTTTCAGGCTGTGGTAGGCTCAATGGAAATGTTGCAAACACAAGTGTTATCTGGTTGCTGGATTTGGCACTACTCTGTTATCCCGTTGACTAATTTCGCCAAATTATACAAATCGCCAAACTAATAGCCAAATTATACATATTGACATAATTTTTATTTTAAATAATGAAAAAACAAATAATTAGTAAAATATTAATAAAAATGTTAATAAAAAGTTGAAATAAAAATCCCTCAATGACATTTTAAACACATGAATCGTATTTAATGTCATTGAAGTTGACATCCATGATCATTCATTATTGGCATTGAATCTTATAGTTTAGCGATAATTTTTTGGTCGATGGGATAACCTAATAGTACCCTGGAGTTTAAGTGCACTTTCTTCTACTTCAGGTGATTGGTAGAGAGTTGAAAACTACATAGAATGGCAGTCATAAATCATTAAGCCAAACCTTTGAGTTGTGACACTTTTGTAGCAAGGGTGCTATATAATCATACATTATTTCTTCATAAATTTTTTTTTTATTGTCTAGTTAAATTCTTCTGGGTGTCATTATCTGCAAAAATAGTGCATTCTCAAAATCAAAGTAACAGCTATTGTAACTGAGATAAAATCTTGACAGGACGCTTATTAGACGATTTTTGATGTTTTATATCATTACAGTGCTCTTTTAACCTTCTTACAAATTTCCTCTTAATCATATTTACTATATAATATTTATATTATTGTCCTTACTCGTAATGAGTATTTCATACAGTAGACTCCCTCAAATCTGCAAACTAGAAATCCGCAACTCTCTAAAATCCGCAAATATTTTATGGATGTAAACAATGAAATTTTCGGTTTGGATATAGGGACAAAATTTGATTTTTTTTAAGTATTGTATCAGTTCCATATATTTTTTAATTTATAATTTTCTTAATAATACTCTATTCATGTTTTTTTACATGAAGTAAGAATAATTTTTTTTTTGAAAAAAATTAGGTATTTCTGATATTACTGATAATCAATCTTCTTATCAAATATATGTATGCATTAATCAAGATTTTTTGGTTATTAAGCCTGGCTAAACTTGAAAAAAAGGTCCTTGTTTTATGATTTTGATGTTAATTAGTAATGTACTTTTATGAGGCAAGTTTTGTAGAATAATTTTAGAAAAATACATTTAATCTTTATAATGAATATTTAATCATACACTATTGATTATTAACTTGACCTTTGCTATTTATACTTTTATCATTTAAAAAATTATCTAAATTTTTATTATTTTAGTTTATAACTTATTTTAATATTATATTGTAAGCATTCGCTATAATTTCGATTGCACATTAATTGCACTCAAATTACTGTTTAAAAAATGTAAACAAAGCAATGACCAGAAATCCTCAAAATTCTAAAATCCGCACAACCTCTGGTCCCAATCTGTTTATGATTTGAGGGAGTCTACTGTATATGCTGAATCAAAATCTGAGTGGAGAAAGCAGTGGCACAGCCAAGGGGGGGGGGTTTTTGGGGTTAAAACCCCCCCCAGGATCAGAGATTTTTTTCCCAGTCATTTATTCAAATTTTTTTCTTTCCTTCTCTCCAGGAAAAACAGCCCTTTCAAACAGATTATCGGTTCGGAAGCATTCGAATTCGACAAGCTAAAATCTGTATCTTAAGCCATATCTTCCCTCCCAATAGTCCAACCAAGGGGAAGGGGTTAGATTTTAACCCCCCCCCCCCCCAACACCAACTTAGGTTCAGATTGTTTTCCCGTCATTTATTCGATTTCCCCCCTTTCTTTTCAAAGACGATATTACCGATTCAAACAATTTGTCCGATGCTTTCGGCCGAAATCTGTATTTTAAGTCCCCATTTCTGAGAATCAGGGATATTTCAGAAGTGTAGGGGTGACTGAAGTATCTTTACGGGAAACAAGTTTCTTCACATTCTTTTGTTTTGGTAAGTAAAGATGACCATATGCCTAAAATGCTAAAGTTGTAAAGCTCATTTAAAAGAATAAGCACGTTATAGCTAAGTAGCATTTAGCATACTAAGTAATGTCACTCGCGCAGAGATAGATGATGTTACAACCCCCTCCTTGCAGATGTGGTTCTCTCAAAGCTGGATATCTCTTTTGTTGTCTTTAGGACCTCCTATCTTCTGTTGATGTCGGAAAGAAGAAATAAGCGGAATCCTGTCTTTTTAATGGTTTTTTCTATTGACCCAACAGAGCAAGGCAATTCTGCTTTGTATTAACCCATTACGAATTGACACTTAAAAAAAACCCCTTTTATATAAGAGCCTATTTCGTAGAAGATACGCTGGCCGAAATTGGAGGAATAAAATAAATCCACCCTTTAATTGTCAATCTGTCACTACCAAGAATGAGATGTTACAATGAAATAAGTTTAACTCCCTTCTTTTTGCATCTATTCAGAAATATGTGTTTCTTTCTTTTTTCTAGTTTCATAATTGTCTGGGTTTGTGTTTGTGCTTTTTTTTATAGTATAGTGGGAAAAAAAAAAAAAGAAAAAAAAAAAAAAAAAGAAAAAAGAATATTTCGGTTTTGGATCTGCTACCGCAATGTCCGCTTCAAAACCTGGCAAAAAAAGGATTCAAAATGATATTATATCGTGTTTTGAGAAGAAAAAAAATCTAAAATAGAGAATAAGTATATAAATAATGTAAACACTCCTCAATGTTCAAGTGAAAAGGATCTGGACTCTGTAGATTGCAGTGAAAAATCAACGTTTAATTCTACTCAACCTATTACTGCTGATTTAGGATTAAATAATAATTCTTTGAGAGAAAAAACTAATTTTAAAATAGACTGTACTCGCCATGATTTTGGATTATATTTTGGATCTGGAAAACAGGTAAGAAATATTCATTTTCTTAATTTTATGATGCATTTATTATTTACAAAACAGACATGCCTTTTTAGAGTGTAAAATTCTTCAGTTTTTAAGTTCTTAACAGACAGTTCAAATAAGATGGAAGACGTTAAAAAAATAAAAACATCGACAGAATTTTATGATTTTCAAGATAATGTCACAGAGGAAATAATTTTGTGGCACCAATTTTTAGCATCTTATACGGAACAACCCCGGAATGCTATAGACCCTCTTTGTATATGCAATAAAATGCTTTTTCCGAGTATACATATTCTATTAACTATAATGGCTACATTGCCAGTTACCACATGCTGTAATGAATGCTCTTTCTCAAGATTAAAGATTTTGAAATCGTACTTGAGAAATTCTGTATCAGAAGACAGATTAAATGGCCTAGCGCTAATGTACATCCATAAAGATACATAAATAACAGAAGAAATGTTTTAGATAATCTTGCAAAAAAACCAAGAAAAATGGAAATAAAATTAAAATAAATGTTTTTGTACTAAAGCATGAAATATCATTTTTCATTTTTATTACTTTTCTTGTTTTAATTTTCATTCCTTTTTTCTTGTTTGGTACATTTTGAAAAAAAAAAAAATGTTAATTAATTTTAAGTTAATTTCATTAATTAATTATTATTAATTAATATTAATATTATAATTAAATATAATTAATAATATGTTTAAAATGAAAGACATTTTTGAAAAAAGGCTAAAATTTTTGATTTTGAAACCCCCCCCCCAAAAAGTTTTCCTGGCTGCGCCACTGGGAGAAAGGTTCGAATGCTTAACAGTAAATCCATTTGCTGGGAGGAAAAGGGTAGCTATGAGAATTAGAGTAAAATATATTAAACATTTTCTGATTCATTCAAACATAATAAATACATACTGAATTTCCTACAAATGCTCAGTTGAAAATTCATTATTTGCATGTTAAACCAAATGGCTGTATAACTTAAGAAATGTACACACTACCATTGACTGTTGTTTTAATTGAAAAAAATCATTCAAAATATTTTGAAAAAAAAATTAAATATGTGTAAAAGTATGATATTTGTAAAATATATATTTCCAGACATATATTATGATATACAGCAAATATGTAGTACATACCAAACTCACATTTTAATGTATTTTACAACTGATATAATTTTTATAGAAGATTTTAAACTCTGTACTCTGTCACCTCTTACAGATAAATTTCCTTCAGAAGTAAGGAAATAATTTCAAGTATGCATGAAAGGTTTAAAAAAAAAAAAAAAAAAAATTAAGCCAAAAATAGATATTGAATGCCGATTTTAAAATTCTCTTCAAAGAAAGAGCGGAATGGTCGCAAATAACTAACACCTTAGTAAAATATTAAAAAAAAAAAAATGTGCAATTTAGACATCGAAAATCTCTCTAAAATATACGAATTAAGAAAGTATATTCAGTCAAAAAGTGAAGTTACATATAGAATTGACATTTTAAAATTATTGCAAAAATGACCTTAATATATATATATATATATATACATATATATATATATATATATATATATATATATATATATATATATATATATGTTGCATTAAAAAGTAACAAAAGATGCACCAATTAGGTAAACATAAATATCATCATTTACATAAATTACCTTCAAATGAAATTCAACTTATGATGATTCTTAGGCCTAACTCTAGTATATAGTAACTGGCAATTTTGTTTTAATAATTAATATTTTTTTGCTGCGTTGGGAATTAAAAGATAAGGAAAGAAAATCAGACACAAAAATATTTCTTTGAGACTCAAAATAGTAAAAATATCATGTGAATGTTGCGACAAAATACTCAAAAATTAATTTATTTAACAAACATAGTAATACCATTTTACGATTAAATTTCCAGTTGACGCGATGATATCAAATATTTTTCGATACATTTTCGATTAATAATCTTTCGTGCATTTTTCTACGTTTGTAAGATAGCAACGTGGGTTGCATTTTTTATGATATTGTATAAAGATGGTTAAATAGAAAAAAGTTTTTTAATTTCCTTCTCACAAAATCCCTTAGCAGCCTCCTCATGAATTTTATAAAAATTGACCATTTAAAAATTAATTAACTTAGATAATTCAGATTTGAAGCAAATTTTTTAGTCTAAGATACTAAAAAAAATTTATCATATAAATAGACTTCCTCAAATCCGCACAGCTTGGAACCAGAGGTTGAGCGAATTTTATAATTTTAAGCATTTCGGATCATTATTTTGTTTACATTTTTTAAACAATAATTTGAATTTAATTAATGATGCAATCAAAACTATAATGAATGCTAACTAAACAATAAAATATTAAAATAAATAATAACAAAAAATTAGATAATTTTTTAAACGATCAAAATATTAAAAGCAAAGATCAAGTTAACAATCAACAATGTATGGTTAAATATTCATTATAGAGATGAAATGTATTTTTCCTAAATTATTCAATGAAACTTGCCTCATAAAGGTACAATACTAATTCACATCAAAATCGTCAAATAAGGAAGTTTTATTTCAGGTGTAACCTAAATTAATAACCAAAAAAGTTTGATTAATACATAAATGTATTTGTAAGAAGATTATGATTACTAGTGATTTCAGCAATATGTTGATTTTTCAGAAATAAATATTTTTTTCCTTCACGAAGAAACATGACTTCAGTATTACATTACAAATTAAAATCTATAGAAATTGATATAAAATTTAAAAAGTCAATTTTTGTCCCTATATTCGAATTAAATGTTTCATTGTTTACATATGTAAATTATGTGCAGATATTACAGAGTTGCAGATTCTACTGTATTAACGAACAGTTTCTTTATATCTTTTAAAATAAACTTTAGTATATAAAGTTGTAAAAAAAGGTTAAGATGCAATTTTTATAGTTAAAAATAAAAATAACTCAATCCCATTTAGTCCAAGAGCCAACAGCACAATAACCTAAGGTATCCAACACAAAAAAACCCTTTTGTGGAAGAGTAATAATAGAGAAATTTACTGTTTTATGTTTGCTGCAAGTGAAATGGTGTATAAGCCAAAAATTAATACAACTGGTGGTTTACTCGTACATTTAACATTGTGTTTGTTGCAATCAAAGGTATGAAATGATTGTGCATCAAAGACAATAATAAACCTACAAGTAAACCACTATAGTGGTATTAATTTTTGGCTTATGCACCACTTCATTTCCAGCAGACATGGGTCATTAGATTCCTTTATTGCTACACTTCTATAAAATAAAGGCTTTTTTTATCTTATGCTGGATATCTTAAGTTTTTGTGATGTCGGCTCATGGACTAATTTTACCCTATGTAAGAAGCAGAATGGGGTACAATGGTTTTTTGGAATATTGAAGATTATTTTTTGTAATTAAACTGTCAAAACTCCAACCTGAAGCTGCCCCTTAATTGTAATTATGCTTGAATGCTGTTTCGGTACAAGTATTACACTGTTTTCAGCAGTGTTCTAAATTCTTGATGCATTTAGTTAGTTTTCGTCGATAACATTAATTAAATAATAAGTAAACAGGGTAACAGCAACTTTATTGAGCTCTATTGCAATTATGTATTTATAGTTATATATTATGATATATATACTATGATATATATTTTTTTATAGTATAAATTTTTTATATAACTGGGACAGAATGGTGTATGTACCCCGTTCCACCCCATCCCATTCTGTTCCGTGCATTGAAATTTGAAAAGTGTCACGTGACAATTCTTAATTATTGATGTTGATATCATTACATCATGGAAGAATATTTTTAAAAGCATGATTATTTCGATGGAATTAAAGTTAATTATGGACAAAATATAGAAAGAATTCTTATCTTGCTTCAAAAATTTCTTAATATTACAGTAAGACATAAATTTATAACTAAAAGTTGTCACAGTGAGTTTATGAATTCCAGCAGTCAGACAGATGCTACTCTTCAATGTACCGCATGCAAATGAATGAGGCTTGTGAATCTTTGCCATGCTACTCTAGCACCACTGGCAGGAAATGAACGTCACATCCCATTCTACCATGATACTCTATTCTGCCCCAGTCTCCACTAAATATTGCAATTTTAAAGATATTTGAAGAAACAGAAATCACACTGGAGTTTACATCTGTTAGAACATACAAAAACCAGAAAATCATTAAGTGAAATGTCAATTAAACCTGAAAAATACTTTGGATATATTTTTTTCTCCCAACATCTTCAGTTGTAAAATTAAGATTATCAAAACATGTAACATTATTTACCTTATAAAATAAATTATATATAATTATTATGCTTTTCTTTTCAATTATGATTTTAAAAAATCTTAATGTGAAATATTATAAGGATTGTGTTATCATGCAGTAAAATTTCATTTTACAGCTTGCTAATAAATTTAATAATTCTTGATCCAAATAAAGTTGTTGCACTGTTGTGTAAATTAAGATAGAGACAGAGTCATATTAACTGACCCAATTTTAACAACATATTTTGAATCTTCAGTTCAAACCATGCCTAGACATCAAATTACATGTCAAGTGAATTGTAAATTTTTGAATTATAAACACTGAAAATTTAATTATTCTTATATTAAATTACATTTTCATGTTTGAATTAATATCTCCTAAAATTATACTCATAATGTGCTATTTTTTTATGCAGCAATAATACTAAAATACTCAAACAGAAATACAGTAGACTCCCACAAATTCACACAGCTTGGGACCAGAAGTTGTGCAGATTTTAGAATTTTGTGGATTTCTGGTCATTGTTTTGTTTATATATTTTTTAAGTTATTTAAATGTAATTAATAATGAAATCATAAGTATAATGAATGCCTACAATATACTAAAATATTAAAATAAGGAATAAACTAAAATAAGTATAAATAATTTTTAAAATACTAAAAGCAAAAGTCAAGTTAATAATCAATAAAGTACAATTAAATATTCATTATAGAAAAGAAATATTTTTTCTTAAATTATTCAATGAAACTTACCTCATAAAGGTACATTACTAATTCTCATCAAGATCATAAAATAATGAAGCTTTATTTCAGGTTTAGCCAAACTATGTAACTAAAAAAGCTTGATTAATATATAAAGATATTTGGTAAGATTATAATTACCAATAATATCAGCAATATCTTGATTTTTTTTTTCAAAAAAAAAAAATCTTTTATAATGAAAAAACATGAATTCAATAACCTTAATAAAAATTACAAATTAAAAATTGCATGGAATTGATAGTAAAACTTAGTCAAATTTTGCATCTACATTTGAATTGAATGTTACATTGCTTTTAATAATTTTAAAAATTATCTAAATTTTATTATTTTAATTTCTTATTTATTTTTATATTTTATTATACTGTAAGCTTTCATTTCAATTTTAATTGCATTATTAATTAAAATCAAATTTCAGTTGAAAAATGTAAAACAAAGCAATGAGCAGAAATCCACAAAATTCTAAAATCTGCACGACTTCTAGTCCCAAGCTGTGCAGATTTGAGGGAGTCTACTTCATATTACTTTTCAATGGAAGGATATTGATTATTTCATTACAAAAGGAGTTTTATTTCTCTTTAATTTTTTTGTGACTGAGGTGCCTCTTCGATCCAGAACATTTAAAAACTGTCAACAGATGGCGCCACATGCGCATCGGACAAGGACTCTAGGCAGGCTGTGAGAGACTGTTGGTTCGGTGAGTCAGTTACTGTACTGCCGCCGCTTATGTAGCACGCAAGGAAAATCACCTTGTTCCGAGAGACAAAACGTGTCTCAAGATATTTAGAAATGTATTCTATTTCTCTATAAGTTTAATTAAATTTATGTTTGTTTAAGTACGTGCTATTAATATTTATCCATATACACCGTACTTTTGTAAAAAACATCGACAAGATGAAAGATTGATTCAGATTGAGCAGCCGTGATATCCCATAACCACATGGTTGCTTCAAGTGTTGACCGGACAATTTTGAAAGACGCCTTCTGATATATCGTTCCTGGACAACTACAGCGATGAAAAAAAACGGTATGTGCCATTTTCTATGTTTCTTTGTGGTATTCTCTGGCCCAATTGTTATATTTACCAGTTATTTTAATTAAAAAATTTTCGAGCCCAAGCGTTCTTATTCAAAATTTTACTAAATTGTATATTTATTTATTTATTGCTCTATCAATATATGTATTTTTAATTCTGCGCTCACAATGCCTGATGATATTCCTGCCGATAATCCGACAGAAACGCTTGCTAGGGTAGCTGTTAAAATTCCTCCCTTATGGAAAAGTAATATTTCTGTTTGGTTTGTACAAGTTGAGGCAAATTTTGCCGTGGCGCAAGTAACGAACGACACTACTAAGTACAATTATTTATTATCTGCTATAGACACAGATACATTAAGTGCGGTATCTGATTTAATTCTTACGCCGCCTCCAAATGACAAATATAATGCTTTGAAACAGAGACTAATTCAGGAGTTTTCAGATTCGCAATCGCAGCAGATACGTAAATTACTCTCTGAACTTGTGCTAGGTGATAAAAAACCTTCCGTTTTACTGCGGCAAATGAAAGAATTAGCGCAAAGTTCCGTTACCGAAGAATTTTTGAAAGCTATTTGGTTGGAACGTTTGCCGACGCATACGCAAGCAATTTTGTCGGTTTCAAGCTCCGGATTACAGGAATTAGCAACCCTAGCTGACAAAATTAATGAAATTAAATCTGAATCGGCAGTGTATGCAGTTTCCAAACCCACCGAATCGCCTCGGAACGACCATAACGCGATCTTAAATCTTCAAACACAAATTGAGCAATTGACACTGCAGGTTTCAGAGTTATCCAAAAATGTGTTTAGGCGATCGATGTCTCGCGGCCGATCGCATTACAGGGAAAGACGATACAGTAAAAATAGAGATTCCCAAAAATCGAGTCGTAAACAAAACGAATCAGACTTATGTTATTACCATCAGAAATTTGGTAGTGATGCTCGAAAGTGCCGCGAACCTTGTTCTTTTGATGAAATTAAAAAAAACTAGTGGCTGCTGCTAGGTCAACAAGCGAAAATACAGTTGGCGTAGCAGCATTAGAACAATGTAGGTTGCATGTGTTTGATAAAAATTCAGGGTTCAAATTTTTAATAGATAGTGGTAGTGATATTTCTTGTATCCCTGTACCAAAACAAGTAAACAAAAAGAGTCCTTCTAATTATCTTTATGCTGCAAATAATTCCAAAATTCCTGTTTATGGTAACAAACTGCTTGACCTAAACATCGGCTTGAGAAGGAGTTTTCGCTGGTCATTTGTTATTGCAAATGTCTCTTGCCCTATAATTGGAGCAGACTTTTTAAGAAATTTTGCTTTGCTTGTAGATTTGCACAAATTTCGATTAATTGACTCTGTAACTGGATTGTCCACTAAGGGTGAGCTTACTTGCTCAAAACAGTCCCAAATTAAACTAATTTCTGAAGACATGTCTTTTAAAACTATATTTGAGGAATTCCCAGAGCTCTTAAATCCCATACCAAATTTTAAAAAACCAACTTGCCATGATACAGTTCATCATATCGAAACTACAGGACCACCACTTTATTCCAAACCTCGCCGATTACATCCAAAAATTTTAAAGGAAGTTCAAAAAGAATTCCAATATCTTATGGATGAAGGTATATGTCGTCCTTCCAAATCCCCTTGGGCATCCCCTATTCACGTTGTACCAAAACCGGATGGTTCTTACAGAGTTTGCGGTGATTATCGACGTCTAAATTCAGTAACTCTTCCTGACCGTTATCCAATACCCCACATCCATGATCTTACCAATATTCTACATGGAAAGAAAATTTTTACAAAATTAGATATAGTCCGCGCTTATTTTCATATTCCAGTGCATGAAAAAGATATTCCTAAAACAGCGGTAATAACCCCTTTTGGAAGCTTCGAATTTCTATATTTAAATTTTGGACTTAAATGTGCAGCAAACACTTTCCAAAGATTTATTAATGAGGTTCTCTATGGTCTTCCATTTGCTATAGCTTATTTGGATGACATTCTAATTTTTTCCGAAACGGAATCGGAACATATAGACCATGTACGAGCTGTTCTAAGCAGACTCTCTAAATACGGACTTAACATAAATATATCCAAAAGTGTTTTTAAACAAGACAGCGTATCATTTTTAGGACACGAAATTTCTCTTGCTGGAATTCGACCATTACAAACTAAAGTTGAAATTATTAAGCAATATCCACGACCAAAAACTCTTTCTGAACTTCGTACATATATTGGCTTATTCAATTATTTTCGACGTTTTTGTCGCAATGCTGCAACTATCCTTGCACCCTTAACAGATTTGTTGCGTGGAGCTAAAAAGAAAGATTCAACTCCTATCGATTGGTCTGAAAATGCAATAAATTCTTTTGAAGCTTCAAGAAAGGCATTAACGGATGCAACTCTTGCATTTCCTAGCCATGACGGTCAATTAGCACTTCATTCTGATGCTAGTGATTTTGCTATTGGTGCTACACTAAGCTTAGAAACAGAGGAGGGTCTCAAACCACTCTCATTTTTTTCCAAACGTCTAAATGAAACACAATTAAAGTATTCTACCTTTGACAGAGAATTGTTAGCAATTTATGAGTCCGTTAAGCATTTTAGACACTTTTTGGAAGCCCGTCAATGTACAATCTTTACCGATCACAAGCCAATTGTTTTTGCCTTTAAAAAAAGAACAGATAATTACACTAACAGACAAAGTCGGTGGTTATCTTTTATATCTGAATTCACCACTGATATGGTATTTTTAAAAGGAAACCAAAATGATGCAGCCGATGCACTTTCCCGAATTAACGTAATAAAAATGCCTACTCCATTAGATTACGATAAATTAAGTATGGAGCAAAAAGAGGATTCAGAACTTAGAGAAATTATGCAAAGCGGTCAATCCAGCTTAGAACTCAAATTAATTACCCTTCCAAATTCCACAACAGAAATTTATTGTGACATTTCTAGTGGCAAAGCACGTCCATATTTAACTCCAACTTTTAGAAAACAGGCATTTTGGAATTTACATGCACTTGCTCATCCTGGAACTAAAGGTAGTGTGAATTTATTGCGACAACGATTTATCTGGCCTTCCCTAGCTAAAGATTGTCGAACTTGGGCTCGTGAGTGTTTGGATTGTCAGCGTTCCAAAATTGTTAGACACACAAAAACAGAGTTAGGAAAATTTGATCTTCCAACAGATAGATTTGCACACATACATTTAGATTTAATTGGACCTTTACCGGAATCAAATGGTAAAAGGTATTGTTTAACTGTAATTGATAGAGCAACGCGTTGGCCAGAGGCATACCCACTTAGTGACATCACAGCAGAATCAGTGGCACGTGCACTACTTTCCGAATGGATTGCAAGATTTGGGTGTCCTGAGAAAATCACCACGGACCAAGGACGCCAGTTTGAATCTGAACTTTTCCAGCAGTTAGCCAGATTGTTAGGTGCTAGAAAGTACCGATCGTCTCCGTACCACCCTCAGAGTAATGGGATTATCGAGAATTGGCACAGACCTCTAAAATGTGCACTAAAAGCCAGACGAACTGAAAAATGGACTGAAATACTTCCAACAGTGTTATTAGGGTTTCGTGCTGCACTAAAAACCGATATAAATGTTTCGCCAGCTGAACTTGTTTTTGGGTCTACTCTCAGACTACCAGGTGATTTCTTCGATGACAAATCCACCATTAAAAGTCCTGAAGAATTAGTGCAGCGATTAAGAAATACCTTCAACGAATTCAAACCACAACCAACTAAGTCCCATAACAGCACAAAAACATTTGTGTCTCAGCAGTTTAAAACATGTACGCATGTATTTGTGCGTCAAGAAGGTATTCGGCAAGCTTTACAACCGCCGTATGATGGACCTTTTGAAGTTGTTGAGCGCAACGATAAACTTTTTAAAGTGGCCATAAAAGGCAAAATAGTAAATATATCGCTGGACAGACTGAAGCCAGCCTTTTTGGTGAATGATTCACTATCTTCGACTCCTGAAACAACCTCAACCCTGGAAACAACTGCTTCGACTCCCGGGACTGCCTCGAATTCTGGAAAAACAAAACCACCTCACATCACACGATCCGGCAGAACTGTCAGATTTCCAGAACGTTTAGTGGAAAATTAAGAGTATCGTTTGCACTAGGAAGGGGGTACTGAGGTGCCTCTTCGATCCAGAACATTTAAAAACTGTCAACAGATGGCGCCACATGCGCATCGGACAAGGACTCTAGGCAGGCTGTGAGAGACTGTTGGTTCGGTGAGTCAGTTACTGTACTGCCGCCGCTTATGTAGCACGCAAGGAAAATCACCTTGTTCCGAGAGACAAAACGTGTCTCAAGATATTTAGAAATGTATTCTATTTCTCTATAAGTTTAATTAAATTTATGTTTGTTTAAGTACGTGCTATTAATATTTATCCATATACACCGTACTTTTGTAAAAAACATCGACAAGATGAAAGATTGATTCAGATTGAGCAGCCGTGATATCCCATAACCACATGGTTGCTTCAGTGACTATATTGAAAGAGTGACAAGGTTTTAAATGTTGTAAAAAGGGAACAATCATTAAAATACATTTTAAAAGTTAAATTCTTTCATATAACTATTTTAGTATTTTATACTTCCTTGTTTTAGAGATGAAAGAAGCAGTTTGATAAACATTTAATTTATTTTTTTTAAGAAGATCTAATGGTAAAAGTAAAAAACTGCATTAACTACATCTGAATTTTATGGTAAATTTCAAAAGCTTCTTTACAATCTGGCAATGGAATTTTCTATTTTTAATTCATCTATAATGATGAGAATAATCATTTACTAATTTAATGTGGTTTACTAAATTATTTCTTTCAAAATGGTAATTTAATGTGTCAATCCTAATAACAATAATCCTAAATAATAAACTTAATAACTTAATGAAACTTAATTTGTATTTTGATTCATTAATTTCTGTTCATGACATCTCTGACAGACATTTCTGATGAAAATTTAAACCTATGGTAATTAACAAAGATTAAACAAAACTTCAAAAAATTCTTGAAAAGAAATAAAATGGATGGGAAAAATAATTTTCAGGAAGTGAGTGTTAAAAATAAAATGTTCAGTTTTCACTTTAAAAATAATTAATTATTAAATAAATTTGGCATACTTCAGTTCATAAAAATTACATAAATATAAATTTTCCAATTTTTTGATTAAGATGGATTGAATTAGATTTCAGTAGTATACAGCAATTCAATTAAAAAAAATAAATGTGCTACAATGTTGTTAGTTTTTATTGTATTTGTTACAGATATCATGGCATTTCATTTATTTTTTAATAAAGTAAGTTTTTGAAAATCTGCTCCTTACAGTTATGTGCTGCAACAAACTATAAAGTAAGGTATATCATGAGTTAGTGGCTTTGAGTAACTGTCTTGCCCTTTGCTCAATACTAATGTGCTTGTCGACTCTCTGTGAGGTCCTTGGATCAAATCCCAACCAATATCCAGATATGCACCTCATTCTTATATTTATGTCCCTAACAGAATGAGCAACCATTTTGTCCCAAGACCAATATATGGCAGGACCACTGAGAATTATCCCCAGCATGCAAAGACTATAACTCCCATGGCACATAAGCTTGTCATACACTTGTAACACATGGCATCACAATTTCATGCCTTCATTATGTTGCAATGCATGCAGCAATGACAGTGCCTGCTTTATGAATGCACATTGCTTGCCCAACATCAACAAGATATGTTCTTGACTGAGGGTGGTGTGGTCTAATGTGCCATAAAATTAGGAACAATATATAGCTAATTAATATCTGTGAATAACTGGGTTAGCCTTTTGCTCAATGCTAATGTGCTTGTGTACTCTCTGTAATTTCCCAGGACCAAAACTGATGCAACGACTTTCAACAGGCATGCACCTTGTTTTTACAGAAGACATTTTCAAAAGAAGAATGCAACAAAGCTATTTCTGGCGGTTCAAATTTTAGAAGTTAGGTTTTGAATTTTTCTTAATTTTTATAAATTAAAATTTTTAACTCTTAATAAAAAAAAATTGCATTTTCTTTGTTGAAAAAAACTCAATAATATGTCAATAAGGCACAGTATATTCCTTCAAATCCTTAGAGCTTAGGACCAGAGATATTGCAGATTTCTGGCCGTTGCTTTGTTTACATCTTTTAAACAGTAATTTCAATGTAGTTAATTCTGCATTTGAGATTATAATGAATGCTTACAATATAGGGTAAAATATCAAAATAATTAAGTAAAGTAATAAATTGAAATAATAAAAAATCGACATATTTTTTAAAAGATTAAAGTTTTAAAAGCAAATGCCAGGTAAGTAATCAATAACGTGTAGTTAAATATTTATTATAAACAATATGCAATTTTCCTAAATTATTCAATAAAACTTGCCTCATAATGTGCTATTAATTCCCATCAAAATCATAAAATAAGGGAGTTTTATTTCAGATTTAGCCAGACTTAATTATCTTAAAAGCTTGATTAATGCATAAATCCATTTGGTAAAAAGATTGCAATACCAGTGATACCAGTAATATCTTGAATTTTTTCAGAAATAAATTTATTCTTCCTTCATGAAAAAGCATGAATTCAGTAATATTACTAATGAAAATCAGATTAAAATATGAAAATACTAATGAAATAACAAATGAAAATTAGATTAAAAAAAAATATATAGAATTGATATAAATATAAAATAGTAAAATTTTTTCTCTACATCTGAACCGAAAGTTTCATTGTTTACATCTGCAAATCATGTGTGGATTTTAGAGAGTTGTTGATTTAAGGGAGTCTTTATAAAATACAAAAAAAAAAAAAAAAAAAAAAAAAGAAATCAAATGATATTGAGTCTTTTTGCACAAATCTTACTGACTAAAAAGTTTTTTTTTTTTTTTCAACTAATGTATGCATTAAAATTATAAAAAATATTTTGAACATATCCTGGATAAATATATAACTAATTAACTCCTTGTATTTATACATTCTTTCTAGTTGCTAAAAAAAGTGCAGGAATAAGATTTTAAAAACAGAAAAATAGTTAATTTAACTGTTGACTTATTTCAACTCATCACCAAGTTTCTTTCAAAACAATTTAAAAATGATATTCCAAAGTTGAACAGTCTATTGTACATTAAATTGAGAACAATATTGTTCAGTTTTTCATGTATCACACGTTATTTTTTCTTTTTCTTTGATTTATATTTGTGAAACCATTGAGTAACTTATGTCGTAGTTCTGTTAAGTTGAATGATTTTTGTATTGTTACATATGAAATGTTTACATTGTAAAATCTCTATTGATTCTCTCAAAATGGATGGATAATATTTTTAGAAAAGAAAAATTATTTTACTTTCGTTGAAGTTTATATCGATAATTTCCTCTTGATAGAATTGTGCCAGGACTGTTGTCTTTCATTTTTAATACCAGCGACATGCTTTTTTTGGCCTTTAAATTTCCCGCCTTTTCTTCCAATATAATAATTATTTAATCCGTCAGCTCTGATTAAGGATATTTCATAAACTCCTGAACCCTTTTAGAAATTAAAAAGAATGTATATCTTCAGTAGTTACTTTGAGAATAAAACACTGAACTAGAGCCGTGCCGAGTACTCGGTATTCGGCCTACTCGGCCAATTTGCCGAGTACTCGGTATTCGGCCAAATTTTGGCCGAGTACTCGGCCAATACCGAGTAGTTGTAAGAATTTCATTTTTTAAGCATATGAATTTATAACTGATCTGTAAAAAGTTATTTGAATATCAATGCATAATATATGTAGTAATTCATAAAACTATTTACTCTGTATTTAACAATATGTCTGCAAAATATAAAAAAAAGTTAAGAACAAAATCCCTATAAACAAGGGTAGGGAATTTTTCCATATTCTTACCAGCCAAGGAATTATTTCACCAGCCCACAAGATGCAACACACACGCCGTTGAAAATAGTTATGACAAAATCGCACGCGATTACAGACAAAATTACTATTAATACAATGCACTTTCATAATTCTTTTTTCTATAATATTAGGAATTATACATAACAGAGGTAAGATCAATATTAGATAGAACTTAATGCCATATTTACACTGTAATAATTTGGAAAGTTAAAATATCTAGATTAAAAAAGTGTTTCTGATAATGTGCCTATTGCCCACAGTTTTTCAAACATTAAAAATGCACTTGCCTTGTGAGAAAATCCACTCGCCAATGGCGAGCAAAATGATGTATTTCCCCACCCCTGCCTATAAAAATTTCACATTTATACAAATAAAAATATTTTTTTTATATATAGGAAAACAGAAAAGACTTTTTTTGGATAAAAAAACTGAAAATACGATAAATGCAATAAAAAATTAATAATTAAATTTATTATATTTCAAATTATGGTGAAAAAATACCAAACGTTCTACATTATCAGTAGGCAGGGCATTTCTTTTACTACTATAAATTTGGCCGGCCTCTATTACGTTCAGAATAAACAGCTGTTGAAGGTGCATATAAGAGTCTTTTTGCAAGGTTGAACATAATTGGAAAAGTCCCCCCCCTCACCATGCAAATGGAGCGTCAGTTTTACATGTCTTCTCTTAAGAAAGCCTGTATCTCTTTTTGTACCAATTCTTCATGCAGTGATTTTAAATTAGCACTAGTGCCACAATCTTTTTGTTCATTCACAATTACCTCAAAACATTGCCAGAAAATAGATGAACTTTTTGCTAGCATTTTCTCTTATGGTTCGTCGACATTAGCATTCTCATATTTATTTTTTGTTTCTTTGGTGGATTTAAAAAAAGTTTTAGATCATCTAAACTCGTCAATTTTAGAGCTTGCTTTTTAAGGCAATCTTAATTTCCACATTTATAATTTTCATTGAAAAAGATTGGTTTTTTACTGAGATATTTAAAAAATAATAAATTTAAAATAACATAATATAATCTGTACACATGAAAGATGAAAAGAAACTGCAAAGCCAATACATTTTTTTTTTTAATAAAAAGAAAATAAGGTACAGACAGTTACAAAATAAATATGAAATGTTTGCATTATTCAATGAATTGTTGCAGTAACCAATAAACATTTTTATTTTTGATAGACAGATTTCAATGGTTGGAATAAATTGGAGGATTAAAATGTTTAAATTTTATATTAGTTAATAACTAGTTGTCATGTATCAATTCACCTTTTTTATTAGTTTTGAACTGTCAAAAATTGTCTTT
Organism: Maratus speculifer; assembly: GCA_964019185.1. Lineage (NCBI taxonomy): Eukaryota > Metazoa > Arthropoda > Arachnida > Araneae > Salticidae > Maratus > Maratus speculifer. The sequence continues at coordinate 28,859,678 of OZ025302.1, forward strand.
AAAAGGTGCACAAATAATTTTCAAATTTAATGAGTCATTTTATTTATACTATATATGTATATTATATTATATGTACACACAGGTATAGATATGTGTACACAGGTATATTTATATATATGTACACCTAAGCACACATTATGCGCACATCAGTGTTTTATTTTCTTATTATACAACTACTCGGTACTCGGCATTCGGTACTCGGCCAAGTAGTCAGTGGCCGAGTACTCGGTACTCGGCTACTCGGCCAAAGTACTTCGGTACACCACTACACTGAACCAATATTTAAATAATCCAAAGTGATACAAATTCCATCTTCTTTAATGAGATTGTTCTGTGTTTCAATTTAATTAACTGTGTAACAACTTTAGTAATAATTATAGTTAAACGAAGAATTATTATTTTTCAAATGAACCATTATAAAATATTTTTCAGTGGCTCTTTAAAAAATTGCAAATTTTTTATTTTGATAAATAACAGAGGATTTAAAGATTGTATGCAAATTATTTTAGTAGCATGTTTTGTCTTATTATGTTTTAACAATTTTAATGTTTAGCAAATGTTAAGACAAATAAATATAACATACACATACATATGAAGAGGATGGTTTGTGGTTACACATCTCTTTTTATAATTTTTCAGTTTATTCGGTGTGTCTCAATCCCAGCATGATTTTTATTCTTTAAAACATTCTTTTTTTAAATAAAATTCTTTCAAAGGGTGCTCAGACTTTTGTGAAAGGGAAAAGGCAGCTTTCCTTTTGTAAATTTTAAGTAATATGCATCATACAACCCATAGGTTGCTGAAATTTTTCATACACCAATAGATGGCAGCATGGAGAATATCTATCCAATCATGGATCGAATCGAAACGTTTTCCGTATCGCGTCCATAGAAAATGTAATCGCAAAATGGCGTTTCAGCGCTCGTAATTTTTATTTTCTGTTCACTTACTTCTTGTATTTCTTGCAATTATCACGTGGTATGGTATGCATATCAATTATTATTTTTTCTATATTACTTTTTTTTCATTCCCAAAATATAATAAAGTGAGTCCAGAAATATTGTAATTTAAAGTTATTTTGCCACTGGCTGTGTCGTTGAGTTAGGCCTAAGAATCAAATTTTGAGGCATGTTTCGTTACAAGTTAACTTATTTTAAGGTATGATATTTATGTAATCCATTTAATTTGTTTTCTTACTACTGTTTTAAATGCAACAATTCTCTCAATCTCTGTTTCACTCTGTAGTAATTTTGACATATCAATTCTATGTCTTAAGATGCATTATTTCAATTTTTTTGCGGTCAGTGACTTTTATAGATATTTTCGTTGTATAAATTACATTTTTTAATAGGATTTTTCAAAATTAGTCGTATATTTTTTTTCTGCTCGGTGATGTAATGTGAGATGAAATACTTCACTGAAATCCTCGAAAAGGATTTCACACACATAAATATTCAACATACATGCATCAGGAACAGTATGTTTTCTTTCATTTCAAAAAATCAAACAAAATATTTTGTATTTAACAGAAGCTTATGCAAACTTCTTTTCTCATTTAAAGTTTTTTTTTTTTTTTTTTTTTTTTGGAACATGATTTATTGATTAAATCAGCTTGATTTTAAATATGATTTAAATCAACTCTTTGTTTAATCATTGATTTAAATCAACAGATGTTTTTTAAAATCATTAATTTAACTCAACTGGTATTCTTTTAAACATTTGATTATTTGATTGATTTAATTACAAATTTTTAATGTCAAATTCAATTATTTTTATTAAGTATTGTGTTTTGCCTTAAACATGTAAATTTAAGCAGTAGGAGAAGTTGTTGAGAAACCAAAATTCATGCTTTTTTATTTGTTTTAAAAATAATACTACAAATTTGAAATTCTAATTTAGATATAAAGAATCACAGCTATTATGTCATCGGTATTTACACAGAGACAGTGTTTACATTAATTTTCTATTTGGGTCATTCTTAAAAAAAGGGCATATTTCAGGATTTTTTTTTAAATTTAAATTTTTTTTTTCACTTAATTTTTTTTTCTGGGTTTTATAAGTAAGTGAAGAACACTAATAAAGCTATGGTCCTGTTCAATTAATTTTATTTATTTAATAAAAAAATATTTAAAAAATTTAGTGGTAACGGAGGTGAGACTTTGGTAACGGAGTGGAGATGCATATTCTTATTAAGGTATATACTTATTAAAAGTAACTAAAAATCTTAAAATAGAAAGGAATATAACACATTGAAATAAAAACAAATGCATATACTGCTCTAAAATTTTATAATTTGAAAATTATCAAAAATAAAGTTTATTTATTGCACACATAATGGCCTCTGTTAAAAGTGGGTTCATTTAGAATTTCTAGTATCTGTTTCTGATCAATAAAGTCTGTATCATCATTCTCTGGAAAAATAAAAACCACCCCAATCTTTGATTTCTTCAGAAAGTTCACCTTATACATCTCATTCATTTCTACAGACATGATTTTACAAATGAATTGATACTTTTTCGTTTTCACAAATACCCATGCACCCTTAACCATGCACCAACATTGGGAATTTTGAAAAAAGTTGCTTGAAACAGATTGTGGAAGTACCAATTATGAGAGTGAAGGAAAAAAAAGAAGGTTTATGTGCATTTTATGAATTATACAGCATAAGACATGTCAGAAATATTAATATATTTAAAACTTATTAATGCTCATTAAACTCATCAATTTTTGCCAAGTTCAGACATTAATTTGTATTTTCTCACAATCTATTTTGCTACACCTGATCTCACTTTTCTATATTTTGTCTTTTGTTTTAAATTGTCTTTTAGTTGCTTTGTTAAGCCTTCACCATATAATATATTTTTTTTAATTGCCAGTGAAATATGCTGACCTTTAACAAGTTCTTTTACATTTTTTTTTTTTTTTTAATTATTATTATTGCTGGAGTATCCAACTTTGCTATTTGAGATCTTTGTGCTTTTTTTTTTGTACTTTTCCATCTTATTATTAGGTTCTTTAAGCTTGGCTTTTAACTTTAGATTCTCATTCTTCAGATCATGTATATTTTTTCTTCGTCTGTTTCTATACAGGCTTTCTCTACTTGTTGAAGGCACATTTTGTATCAATATTGGTAAACCTAAAGATGGGCTTGCTGGAGGAGTATTTTCTTCAATCTTTTTCTCTAATTCTTTTTTCTTTTTGCTTAGGTTGTAAGATTTCTTGCTCTTTTCTAGCCAATGTTTTCTAACATTTCTTTGTACTTGTGGTGTCATTTTATTAATGCTTTTAATTTTACCTTTCCTTGTATCTCTCCTTTCCTTCTCAAGCCTAAGTGAGTCATTTTTTGTCACATCACATAGTCTGTGTATGTTCTTTCTTTTTTTGATTGCCAATACATTTTTTTCGACCTTTTATACTATTATGCTCATTTCTTTTCTTTATCATAGTACTAAAAAAAATTATATACAGTAGACTCCCTGAAATCAACAACTCTCTAAAATTCACACATAATTTACAGATGTAAACAATGAAACATTCAATTTTGATTTAAGGATAAAATTTGACTTTTTTATTTTATATCAATTCCATTTTTATTTTAATTTGTAATTTTCATTAATATTACTGAATTCATGTGTTTTCATGAAGGAAGAATAAATTGATTTTGGAATAAATTAAGATTTTGTTGTATCACTGGTATTCAAATCTTTTTACCAAATATATTTATGTAGTAACCAAACCTTTTTGGTTATTAAGTCTAACTAAACTTGAAATAAAACTTCCTCATTTTAAGATTTTGATGTGAATTAGTAATGTATTTTTATAAAGCAAATTTCATATAAAAAATGCATCTTATCTTTATAATAAATATTTAATCTTACATTATTAGCTTCACCTTTGCTTTTAATATTTTAACCATGTTAAAAATTATCTAAATTTTTATTATTTTAGTTTATTACTTATTTTAATGTTTTATTATATTGTAAGCCTTCATAAAAGTTTCAATTTCATTGTTAATTACATTCAAATTACTGTTTAAAAACTGTAAACAAAGCAATGACCAGAAATCTGCAAAACCTCTGGTCCTAGGCTATGCGGATTTGAGGGAGTCTACTGTATAGAATTTATTGAATTAAAATAACAGTGTAATATATGCTAGCTACCCTATATGTTTAATTTCATGCCACTAATAGAATATTAAGATATAAAAGTATTTAAATCACTTGAATTATGCTAGTCACTTAATATCCATTATTAGAATCTCATAACAGAAAATTATTTAAAAACATTTGAAATATAATAATCATTTTGCTCTCTAATAAATCTTAAAACTATAATCAATTATCTAAAAAATTCTTAATTATAATAGTTATTATTTTTTCTTGCACTTTTTTGCTTAGTTTGAGCAAAGAATCGATTAAATCTATAGAGATAAATTATTAAAACATAGCTAGTGAAAGCCATGAAATAGTTGATAGCAACTTAATTAGAAATCTAGGCTACAATTGATCAGTCCAATAACAGAAATAAACTATATCAATATTTATTATATTATGTTAGTATAATAATTGTTAAGTAAACCATTAACTTTTATTTTGATTAATTTTAAGTACTTATATTTAATTTAATCTCACCTCCATTTCACTTTCTCACCTCCGTGATTAACAGAGGTAACGGAGGTGAGAGTAATGGAGGTGAGGATATTTCATATAATGATGCACTGTTTGTAAATATTTGAATCAAAACTAACGTTATTCACACAGGATTGTATGTGTTGTGATAACTTTCAAATTCAAATGTAAAATAAATAAATATAATGCATTGCTTACCTTCCATTGGCAGTAATGGAGTGGAGTATCCCAAAAAACAAAATAAAGAAATTATATTTATTTGAATAAAATAAGCTTTAACTGAGAGCAAATGACAAATTTTTTTCACAGAGCTAACAAAGAGAGTTCTTTTCCTTTGTTTTAATACAAATTATTTACCAGTACTGCCTTCTATGAATGAATGTTTGAAGCTAAAACTGTGTTAGTAACGGAGTTGAAAATTTCAATTGGGACAAACAAAAACATAACTTAAAAATGCATTTGCAAAAATTATTTAATTTATTGAAACCCATTTTTAAATTAGCTAAGGTTCATTTAAAAAGGAATTAACAATAAAAATTATTTAACATTTAATTTATTTCACTTTTTAATCGAAGAATTTTTTTAAATGTGAATGGGGGACACCCACAGAGGTGAGGTTTCCCATGTATTACTTAATATTAAGACACAAAATAAAATAGCTATAGAATAGTAAATTGTATGAAAAGATTCTCTATTCTTTAAATATTCAAAACAATAAAAAAAAAACACAAATAAATAAAGCAAAATTTTTTAAATGATGCCAGGACTGAAATAGACCCTTTTTTCAAGAATGACCCATTTCAACAAATTCCTACAGTGTATAACTGTTTTGTATGTGCACAGAATATTGGATATGAGAAACATTATACAAGATAAGCATTTGACTTATATCATTTATTATATTGTCAGTGGAAAAATTCAGAATCATTCACAATTGTCTTCAGCACCGGCTGGGGAACCTCTTCTTTGTGAGGACAATGGCTCAAGACAGAGTTCATAACATCAGTTTATGCAATCTCTTCCATCCCAGACAGTTAAGCAAGGGCTTCCTGAAGAATAATGAAAGAAATACGATTTTTCTCAGTTGATTAGTTTCGGGCTTGGAAAACATGATCTGACATTATAGACCCTATTCTAAGCTGCTAGCTTCACAAACAACTCCTCAGCAGTTATTAAACTCAGGAGGTGGAAATTTCCAAATGGAGCAATGAAATGTCGGTACTATTTAGTTATCCCGTCGACCAAATTATACAAATCACCAAACTCACTGTCAAACTAATACATATTGACATAAATTTTATTTTAAATAACAAAAGAAACAAATAGTTACCGTAACTTCTGGAAGAAACGCTGCGGCGTTTACGTGTTTCAAACTGAAATTTCAAGTGATGCGGCGTTTACGAGCATTTTTTTTTTCAAACAAGTGTGGTATTTTTCTGAATTTTTCCGAAAATTAAAAAAAAAAAAATCGATCATAATTCCAAAATTTCGGACATAAAATGTATCGCGAATTCCGACAAATGGTTGCAAAAACAAATTAATTTCGATTTCGTCAAAATATTGCGAAAAAATGTCAATTTTCATTAAAAGACCGCAAAAAATTATGCAAATTTTGCATTAGATTACGAATAAACGAAAATTGCATTTTCGAATGAATTTCCTGAATTTCCCCCTACCCTTCTTTTATAACTTTCAGAAAATTTGTTCTGAATCCGATTTTTTTCCCCCCGTTCCAAAGATTCAGTGATGAATCGATGAAATGAATGAATCATGAATCTTTGATGAAATGTGCTTTTTTAAAAGATTTTTTAAATTGATTTCATGCTTTTTTTTACAAATTTCTCCTTTTTTCTGCGTTTTTCGACAGAATTTACGTTTTTTTTAAATAAATTTTTTTTTCAAGTATTGCTTCAATTATCAAAATTCATGATTTATTCAAAGATTCACAATTCATTCCTGAAAATTTTGTTAAACGATCGTGGAAAAATCCAGTGTAAGCGCCCCTCTCTAATTATTTCATGATTTTTCGTCACGTTTGGGGGGGGGGGGCGGATTAACGGTATTTTACGGCACTGTTAGGAAAAAATCACTGTATCCGCTGCACCGTACTAAGCATATTTTTACTTTTAAACTCGTATGCGTCGCGCCGCTTATTCCCGAAAATGCGGTATTTAAATAATATTATTAATTTTGTATTTATTTATTAATTTCTGATTAATAATTTCATTTTTATGATTTCTTAATACAGCTTATTAATGTGTTTCTGTTTAACATGTTAACCGCAATTACCGCAGAAATTTCACCTGCGGTGTTTACGACCATTTTCTAAATATTTTTGAGTTATTTTCCACAATGCGGCGTTTCTTCCAGAAATTACAGTAGTAGAATATTAATAAAAATACAGATAAAAAGTTGAAATAAAAATCACTTAACAGCATTTTAAAAACATGTATCATATTTAATGTCATTGAATGCTACATTCACAATCATCCATTATTGGCATTTAATCTTATAGTTTGGTGATAGATTTTTGATCAACAGGATAAACAAGTACTAGTACTGAAAAGTCTTCACCTGAAAATTTTGAGATTTTGTCGTTTTCAATGGTTAAAGAATCTACCCCACCCCCCCCTCTCCCCCTGAAACTCTATAATCTCCATTTCAGAGCCTCAGAAGTCCCGCACAGAAGAAAATGACTAAAGTCAACACTGCTCTTCAGCCAGTTCTCATTGCTTGATTGTTGCCTTATACTGTAGAAACCCTCAAGCTCAAATTTGCATAGCGTGGGACTATAGTTTTTTTACTTCCCTTTTGCAAGTCTAACAATAAGTAAGATGTAGCTGCAATTCTTCATTAGTTTCATCACCCCAGGCCCACCCTTCCTGCTTTTCAGTGTCTTTAATTTGTGTAAATTTTGTTTTTAAAAGTGTCCAGTATCATTTTTTGATTTTTTTTTTTTTTTTTTTTCCATTTTGCTAGAAAGTTGGATATTTGAGTCAAAGATCGGTTCACAGGCAAAAAGAGGCTGCTCACCATGGCAACTGATCCTCCTAACGGCCTTCCAGACTAATAATAAATAAGATGTAACTTTGGTTGTTCGGCAGCTTCATTGCTCCGGGCCTACCGTTCCCACTTTTCAGTGTCATTAATTTGTGTAATTTTGCTTTTAAATATGTCCAGTATCAATTTTTTTTAGTATTTTTTCTATATTTTTGTATGAAATAGATACCATATTTTTTTTAACTTTTCATTCCTTTTTCTTTTCTTGTTTTTTCAGGAAATGTTTTATGCTGTTCAGTTAGATTCTGATATTTTCAAAGAGAAAATAGTCGTCCCATCTATATGGCTAGACAAGTACAATACCCTCTGCTTGCTTCCACCTGTTATAGATCTCGTAGAAGTTGAAACACTTGCTGAAGCCCAGTCTGCACCGAAACATGGATGGCAGATGCATAGTGTATCTTTAATACAGAGTTTTGGTAAGAATACTATATTAATAAAAGAAGGGTTAACTACTGTTTGCCAAGTAGGAAAAAAAGTTTCTGTTAAATACAGATTTTTTGGCCAAAATAGGTATAGGTTTTATTTTTAAGAATATATATTTAATTTTTATTCTTATTAACTTCGGTAACCATATGCAACTCGGGGGAAGACTTGATAACAATAAATTGATCCTTTATTTTTTTATTTACAATTATTTTCCACATTTTAGCTTTTAAAATGTTTCTTTGTTTCAGTTTTTGAACCATTTGATCTATTTTTATGACTGTTTATTGGTGCATTTTTAAATCCTTTGCTTTTTAAAATTTATATACAAATGTATAAGCATTTAAGTGAATGTTGATCTCATATTTCAGGCTAATTGTGAAATGACTTAAAATTAATGTATTTATTTATGAACTTGATCTTGTTTAGAATAAACTTCTAAAAATATTTTTTTTAATGTAAAATTTACCTTGTGAACAAACACAATTTTTATGAATCGAATCTGTCATCATCTGTAATTGAAACTGTATTAAATATTTTACTATTATATGTTAAGAAATCAAATAAAAAATTCTAAAAAAAAGCTTAAAAAATGTTTTTCTTAAAAGAAAAAAAAGTAAAAATTATACAATTTTTCATAAATTTGTTTACTTGTGTTATCTGTCAAGCCTTAAAAAGAAAAGTGAATGTTTTATAATTTATTCAAGTTTTTTTCTCTAAAAATAATTATAAAATATATTAATAATCTTTAATTATCCTGAAAAGTATGTCATAAATTAAAAAAAAGTTGCAAAAGCTGTGAAAAGTGTGTCAAAAATATGCTTGTTCAGTGTATCTTCAGAAGAATGGTATATTTTAAAAACATGTTGTGCAAAATATTTTCTTAATTACATTTAATAAACAAGTTAGAAATCACACGTCAAACACAGCAAGTGAAGTGCGTTCCTACTATAATGAAATTTAAAAAATATTCACATCTTGATGAAACAGTACATAGTACTCTAATATTGCATAAATAGGCAAAATCTTTTGTGTGTCCCTGTAAATTCTACCTGCTTTCTATTATACAGCAAGATAAATTTAGTAAATCTTAGTAATGTATATCAATTTCATAAAATGTGAAATAGTTTATTATAATTAAAATGTGCCTGAAACAATGTTTCCTCCTATACAATTATATAATGAAATACTTTTATGTGGCCCTGTAAATTAATAAAAATATTCTTTGCCCCACAGTATGTACAGAATGTACATTTTAGTGTATACTTGAGTGATTACATTTTAGTGTATGCATTTTAGAGTATACTAGAGAGTGTAATATAATTAAAATGCACTGGATGACAACCCTAGATGAAACTGCTTTATGCTTACATTCTGGATTGCTTCATGAATCCTTATTTTCTATGCATTGAATTTTTAGATTTCAACACACCAAAATTTTTGATTCCTTTTAATTTTTAAAATTTTATTATCTGTTATAAGTTTTCTTTAAGTTACAAACAGGTCATCATTCGCCAAACTAAGCTGTATTTTGTTAGTACCACTACCATAGCACACTATATTCTTAACAAAACTCTGCTAAAAAACAATTAGTAGATATATTACTTGAGGGAGTGGCCATCTTAATCAAAAATTTAAGATATCTGACAAAAGTACTATTTGAAAATAGTGGTAACTAAGTTTTTGACATTTCAAGTAAATTTCATAAGAATTACAACCTATTGCATTCTCCCCTAAGTTGGAATTTTTGAAAAATTTTTGCAGATCTACACCGATTATGACGCCTAGACTCCAGTTTAAAACTTTATCTTTCTACAGATATCATTCTTTTATGGGCCGAATAAGTTCCATAATTCTGCACAAATCTCTTCCGAACTGATACATAAAATCAAGAGGCTGAAATTCTCAGGCATGTTCGTAAATCGGTAAAATTGGACCAAGTGGGTAAAAACAGAGAGATGTTTTGTGAAAATTGAAAAATTCTTAATCATAGTATGTATCACATCAGTTTAAAGTCTTCTAGAAAAAAGGCCAAAAATTTATGTATGATAGAATTTGGATAAAATAAACTAATGGATGGGGGACGAAAATAATTGCATTTTAGGATGAAAAAGATCCTTATTTAGTCAGTTCCCAAGATATCAAACCCAATTAAATTTATTATAAATCTTCTTAATATTATCTATAACTTTTATACTGATAAGTTTTTAATAGGACCACCTCTTACTCCTCAAAAGAATAAAAGTAGTCATTGGGGGCCACCGTAATACTTACCCATCATGGATATGCATAATATAAAATATGAAAATAAAACATGTGTAAAATATTTATAAAATGCACTGCAATTCCAAAATAAAATTTAAATGCAAATTTAAATAGTTTTAATATACATAGTCATGCTTTATTAATGAATTGATGAGCCAAATTTGACAAATTATATCAAACGCCAAAATACTCAAGTAATACCGGATTGCATTAAAGAAACATCCTTATAACTCTAAAAATAATAATCCTATTAACTAACAATTTACTGCATCGGATGAAGCGTCTCATTTCCAATTAAAATATATCTTTGAATTGAAATTTGACTAAAATACAGGATCATGAAAAATCAAAGAATGCGAAAACAGGATTACACATATCTCGGCAACTAATAATTCGATCAACTTCGTTCTCTATGCAAAATTTGTGTTATTTTATTGCCTTTTACATCCACTCTTTAAAATAAAAAAAATAAATATTTTTTATTTGATTTCATCAGAATGAATTTTTCGAGAGTCCGAAAAAAATAGTTCCGGATAATCGAGGTTACTGATATTAAGTAGGCTTCGTCCCATTCTTACATATTAAGTATATACAAAATTTCAAGTCTCTATCTCAATTTTTTCGGGAGATAGAGTGTTTACAGATTGACAGACAGACGGACGGCAAAAATTTTTTCAAAAAAATATGTTTTTTGGAATCTCCAGTATCTGAAATGTGTAAATCCGTCAAAAAAAAATTTTCGATTTTCAAAATTATTGCAAGACTTACCCTATACTATGTATGATGGGTAAGTTAAATGAAAACAAAAAGGGAACCCATGGGATTGCCTTGAGAGTCTATGGAGATTAAGCAAAATAGCATCAAGTTGGCATCATTTTTCTTGTGTAATTTTGGTTGCCAAATTTTGCAATATATAGCAATGTTGGGGACAAACATTTGGCAACAGAACCTTCTCCCCCCTGCAGTTTCATAGTTTTCTGCACCCAGGTTTTTATGTTAAAAATTCTCTTTACTTGAGATAGCATTTATGCCAAAACATTGCTAATCTCTCAACCCCACAGTTATAAGTTTGTAATCATCTAATGGCAACTTTGCTCTCACTCTAATAAGCTGGATTTAAATGCTTTGATTTGACGCTATTTTTCTGAGTTCCGATTTTTCTTTCATCTTCTTAATTTTTTCCATATTATCTGTTATAAATGCTTTATTTCTAACATTTTATTGGTCCAATTATATTCAAATCCTCACTTTTATATATATATATATATACACACAGTCAGTACCGGCTATATGGTCACCTGCTTATAAGGTCACCCCGCTTATATGGTCAGTTTTCTTAAGTCTCGTCTAACTTAATATGTAATATGTGTTAAAGCGCACCGCTTATATAGTCATTTTATTTTCTCGTGTATCGGTTATATGGTCGCTTTTTTTTAATCTTTTCAATGCTGTTTTCGGCATTTTTTTTTAAATTAGTTTTTGTAACATTTTTTTCAGGTGGGAAGAAACATAGCAAACAGGCTAAAAGTAGTCTCTCAGATGCCAGAGAGCATGAACTGAAGCCTTTACTTCCCTCCCCTTCCCTCAGCCTGATTTCTCTTTTATGTTGAATCACCATTGTTTTGTATCCCCCCCTCAATTCTCTATCTCCCAGAAGTCATCAGATTGATATCTATCTGTTTATTAGTTAGAGTTTTCTCTTTGTTTGCAAAGTGTACTGAAATTAAGATGCAATAAACAAAGGAAAATTTTGTTTCATTTGGATCAAACGCGTCAAATAGGAATACTCGTTTTTTATTACGGCTTTGAAAAGAAAAAAATTATCATTTGTTAAAAAAAGTGAACTGATCGAAAAGCTTAAAATTTCTAATCTTTCTAAAACTGCATTTGCCAAAGTAAATTCGATACCCCAGATGGCGTTAAACAACATTTTAGCAACTAAATTTTACTTCCCAAATGTTCGTATCTGTGATGAAGAAAAAAACATCAGCGCTTGTCACATTATGAAAATGTGGATAAGGCTTTTTGTCATGGATTAAATATGCATGATCGCAAAATGCTCCTATATCATGGAATGTTTTGAAAGAAAAATCCTTGTAATTTGCTAAGGAATTTGGCAAGTCCAGTTTCGTTGCTAGTAATGGTTGGCTACAAACATTTAATTCAAGGCATAACTATGCTTTAAAAAATTGTGCGGAGAAGCTGCTGATTTTGACAGGAGTTCTTTAAACGAATGAAAAGATGCAATGTTGCGGGACATTCTCGAAAGATATGAACCTGCCAACATCTTCAATGCCGATGAATGCAAACTTTTTTATAGGATCTTGCCAGACAGAACTTTGTTTTAAAAGTGAAAAATGTGTAGGGGGAAAGAAAAGTAAAAAACGCTTAGCTGTTTTGTTTGCTACAAATATGGATGGATCAGAGAAAATTATTCCTGTGGTGATTGGAAAATTTCTTAAGCCTCGGTGTATGAAAAATTGCAAATCTTTGCCTCTAGTCTACGATGCAAATTCAAAAGCACTGATGGTAGAAAACATCTGGGAAAAAACACTTAGGAGGTGGGATCGAATTTTTTCAAAACAGAATAGGAAAGTTGCATTAATTGCTGACAATGTCGTGCTCACTCCACTATTGATGACTTGAAATCAATTGAACTTGTTTTCTTGCCACCTTGCATGTATTTATCGCAACTTTTAGATCAAGGTTTCATCCAGAACTTCAAGACTATTTATAGAAAGCTTCTTCTATGAGATATGATTTCTGCTATTGATCGAAAAGAACAGTTCCAAGTGTTCGCATTAAATGCAATTTTTTATATCGATCAAGCTTGGAATATGGTGTCACAGAAAGCTGTTGAAAATTGCTTCCGACATACTGGATTTCACAGTTCACCAAAGTCTGAAGAATTGTCGGAAGACGCGGAAGAGGATCTCCCCTTAACTGAACTGGCAGAAAAACTGCAGAATCGAGGTTATTCAATTCCTGATGAAAATTTGTATGCAAAGATTGATGAAGGCCTCGCTACTATCAGTGAAGCTTCAGTACAAGATATTGTTTCTAATGTGTTAAATTTGAATCCTGAAGGAAGATGAGAATGATAATGGATGTGAAAAGTAATCAGTATCAACATCAAATGCACTTGAAGCCATTGATGATTTCAGAATTTTTTTATTAATTCTTAAGCAGCAGATGAATATTTAAAAGCTATTAGAGGTTTAGAAAGAGTTGTATTAACAAACCAAGAAAAGCAAAAAATCTTGCATAACTAAATATTTTAAATAAGTGCAGTGAATATGGGTGCAATGTACGTATGTATGCGTGCTGTATTTCGATTGATAAGGTAAGCTAATAAATTTCTCAAATATTGCCTATTTGTTACTGTACTTTTTACTCACTAATTAATTTTTAAAATGTTCTTAAACGTTTAATTATTTGTTTATTATAAGCACTATATTCTGATAGATGAATATACTCTTGCTATAAGGGCTTCAACACTTGTACGCTTCAAAAAATTTCAAGCACCTCTTACCAGAATTTTAGTAAAGTAATATTCGGTTTATTTAATGAAACAAAATTCTCTCTTTGGATATAGTGAGCAGTACTCTATGAAATTTCTGGTACTAAAATGATTAAAATCTTTTGAATTCCCTGATGCATACGAAGCCTATAATTAAATAGTGTAATAATTGTAGTATTGTTCCGCATATATGGTCACCCAGCTTATATGAGTGAATTTTTCTGGACTGCTGAGGTGACTAACCGATACTGACTGTATAAGGATACATTTTTAAAGAAAAATGAATTTTTTGGGTGGAGAAATTGTGCAAAGAGGGGTGGGATGGATAGAACCTATGCAGAAAACATGCCTCCACCACAATAAGCAAATGAGGTTTATGTAATATTATGTAAAAAACGCATTTTTGGTAATTTTAAAATTTAAAAATTCGTTTTTAATGTAAAATATGCATGAAAAAAATTACTCAAAGTTATAAATTTCTATTTTAATTCTGATTTAATCTAATCTATTTTAATTAGCACATATTGTTATTACCAAATTATGCAATCAGGGAATATTTTTCACTTTTTAGTAAACATAAGTGATGTTTCAGAAAATACCATCAAATTTGGCATTTTGAATCGAATTTGCAAAAGAAAACAGATAAACTAGTCAGACAGAAAAGATAAACCTGTTCCATAATAAAATTGCTTTTAACTGGATAAATTATTTATCAAAACACAGAAAATTCATTTGAATTCCAAATCGCTTTTATAGTCAGACATGACAATTTTATGCCTTTACAAATCCACAAATTTCTGAAATCCGCAAAACCTCTGGTCCCAAGCTGTGCGGATTTGAGGGAGCCTACCGTATTTTCGAAAATATGACATTTACAAACCCTATCTTTCAGATCAGGAGGCAGCAGCACAGACAACCATCCCATCAAGTTCACAGCTACAGCTGAGATTCTAGAATGAATTAAAACTCAATTTGCATAGTAAAATGCAATTGGTATGTCAAGTCACCTAAAAAGCCTATTTTAGCAGTTGATGCATAGGTTTACCATTCTGTTTTCCTGCACAAAAGTATGAAAATATGGAGAACTGGGAGCAGGAAAACACAAAGGTAAACCTACCTGTCAACTGCTAAAATTGGTTTTCCAGGTTGTTTTCCACCAAAATATGACTTTTCAGACTGATTGTGTTTTAACATGCAATTCAAGTTTTAAATAGTTCTGGAATTTCAGCTGTGAACTCAATGTGGTAATTGTCTATGTTACCACCCTCCCTTCCCTTCATTTTATTTACTATATTTTCTTACTAATACAGTAGAGGACCTATTATCTGGAATTCCGAAATCCGGAAATGAAGGCAATTGAGAACGGGATGAAATGAATGAATCATGAATCTTTGATTAAATGTTCGTTTTTTCGAGATTTTTTAATAAATTTCATGCTTTTTTTTTTTTTTTTACAAAATTTACCTTTTTTCTGCGTTTTTCCGACAGAATTTACGATTTAAAAAAACGCAAATTCTTTCAAGTATTGCTTCAAGTATCAAAATTTATAATTCCTTCAAAGATTCATGATTCATTCATTTCATTATGATTTATTCCCTTAAAAAAACGCAAATTTTTTCAAGTATCGTTAAAAAAAACTCTGTAAATTTCGTCAAATATCGCGATAAAACCTTGCAAATCTCGTCAAATCTCACGAAAAAATCCTGCAAATATCTTGCAAAAATGCAAATTTTGTGAAACGATCGCGGAAAAATAAATCCCTTGTAAGTGCCCCCCTCTAATTATTTTACGATTTTTCGTCACGTTTGGGGGGCGGATTAATGGTATTTTACGGTAATATATATATATATATATAGCCAGTTAGCAAAACGTCCGGATTTTGAAGAGCTCTGAATTTTGGATGTCCGGATTTGAGACTTTGTACTACAGTACAAGAGTCGAAGCAAGGCAACACTAGATACCGGGCTTGTTCATTCCTTTCATGACGTCACAAAAGGTGGCTGAATGACGTCCAGCGATTGGTACAAAACGATGGGTGCGTCACTTTGAGCCCTGTTTTTACCAATCACAGATAGCGGCCAGCCACCTTTTGTGACGTCGTGATAAGGAATGATCAAGCCCGGTATCTAGTGTAGCCCTGGTCAAAGTTGTAGCTTAGTGTTTTTCTTCCACAGACTTCTCACACAACACACTTTTCATTCATATTCTAGATAGCCGTGCTATAATTTTGTTATTATTTTTTTTATTTACCCGAAAACCGGAAAATTCCAAAATTCGGAAAGCCCTCGGTCCCGACGATTCTGGATAATAGGTCCTCTACTGTAGTTTGATTAAATAATGTGGTTCTACCAAAAAGAATATTTCAATTTCCATTTATATTAATGTTTCAGACACCTATTCCCAAGCAAAAGAGAGTATCAGAAAAGCTAAACCAGTAATGATTGAATTAGAGGTGGAAGAAGAGAAACGGCATTGTAGAGAGATGAGAGGAAAAAGAAAGCTTCGCAAACAGTATTCTACCGACTCTGATAATGACAAAGAAAAAGACTGCAGTTCGACTTTAGACAACAGTTCCTCTGAAGATAGAGTAGTTCCAGACCCACAAATTGTAAAGATAGAAACAATGGAAGATTCCAATACATCAGATAGTCACCAGCAGCAACAACTAAATACCACTCATAACGAAAGTTTCAACTCAGTCCATTCTAGCTTACATGACTGCCAATTCCAAATTGCAGCAAATAGCTCACCTACAAGAGGGTAAACACTTTAATCTTTTATGCCTGAGTTTTTCTTTTCTCGAATTTTCTTGCAAAGTAAACTTATAATTTTGCAAAGTGAACTAAAAAAATTACATTTTATTTTGTTTAATTGATTAAATCTAAAGGTTCTAAGTATGGGAACATGTATAATGTATCTATTTTATAAAGGGCAAACATATCTTTGTGTAACACATACGTTATTTTGCGAATGGTAATGCATTCAAATTTGAAAGAAAATCTCGGTTTTACAATTTTTGCTGCTGCAATTTTTTAAACTTCTAAACATCACACATTTTCAATTTTTTTAACTATTGCATTGCAAAAAAATGTACTTTTAAATGAAATTTGTTTGAAAGCAGTATATCAATTTATTTTTGAGATATTATTAATTATTTTTTTGTAGTTTTTAATATATTTTTGTAATTGTGGCAACTGAAGTATTCCATTTCTATTAAAAACAAAAGTAAAATAAATATTATGGTACCTTTTCATTGCCATTTTTTTATAAAAACTGAAAAAAAAAAAATGAATTTAAAATACATCCTATATCAAGAACACTATGTTATAAAACCCAGTGATAGGGCTGGGCGATATCAGAATTTTAATATTGTGATATATCGCTGACCAAATATCGATATTTTCGATATATCGATATATTTCAATTCATATGTCACTCCATTATAGGGTCATAAATGTAACTCTCCTCTGTATAAAATACTACAAACACATAATAGTATATATATATATATATTATGTGTGTGTGTATGTTAATTATCAAGAAAAAACAAAAATATCAATATCTTAACATATTCCAAGGAACATAAATTTTAATTTTTATGTATTGATTCAAAGTATGCAAACCTTTTACCTGCAAATCTGATCTAAAATATGTGTTATTGAAAACTCTTGGAAAGTTAAACATTATAAATCATTAAAATGAAACAAGAAAATGTATATAAGACAACAAATAGACATTAGATATATTGAAAGAAAATACTTTAATTACCTATAAACTTAGATTTTTTTATATACAAAAAAAAAAAAAAAAAAAAAAAAAAAAAAAAATTGCATTTCTGCAATTTTGGCCAGTAAGGAACACCCTCTTTCCGTTGTTATAATAAATAATTCTATTATTGGTCAGAATACAAATGAAAACATTAGAACAATCAAATAATTTTTAGAAAACACGAAATTTCTTTAATAGAGTACAAAGTCCCAAATCAGGACGTTTTGCTAACTACCGTTTTTTTTTTTTTTTTTAATAATGCTGAATTAATCTCTATAATGATCTTTTATTTTTTCGATTTTGTTTACAGATTTTTTTTCTAGGATGCTTTTACTTTCGAAACCAGTTTCAAAAATGAAAGTATTCCAGTAAAGAAAAAAAAAATGAAAACAAATATTAAAAAATTTCTTTTGTTGAAAGGGATCTACCTCAGATGTGCAATGCAAAAACAATAAATAAATAAATAAATAAATAAATAAACAAAAATATGGAAATGCAAACGAGGCATAAAAAAAAATAAGATTAACATTGAGCGGATGTTTTTGCATTAGTGAACTCTTGAAATAAAAAGGAGCCATGATATTCAAAATCAAAACTATCCTCATTCTTTTATGAGAGATAAACTGTTGGATTTTTTTTTTTTAACTTATAAAAAGGGTTTTGTGAAAGTATCAACTAGTTTCAGTTGTTTAAGTGCACGAAAAACACATTCAACGGCACATACAAACGAAAAGGGGGGGGGAGGAAGAAAAACAAAACCTTTTATTCTTTACTATTAAGAGGGAAAAAAATTCATAACTCCTAAGTTAATTTACCGATTTTTTTCAAATTTTCAGCAATTTGCAATAATAGTAAATTAGGCTGTGTGACAAATTTTTATTAAAATAAGTTATTACAAAATTTGAGCGCCTTTTACAAGTGTCCAGTACAGAAGAACCTCAAAGAAAACGTTCGAAACTATTCATCGTTTGTTTTTGTTTATCGAACTCAGCGAAATCGAAACTTCAATGTTTATACAATCATATTGTCATCTGCTGTGGATGGGTAATATGTTTTGCCAAGCAGAAAGACACCATCCATAGAGTTTTAGCGATCTTTCGAAATGAAAAGTATTTTCCTTTCTAATTTCAAAAAGATTTTCATTTTTTCATTTTTTTTTTTTTTTTTTTTTCGTGATTTTTTTAAAAACCTCTACGCAAAACGGGTAAAAATACTAGTATCCAATAAACTCTAAAACTAAGGTGAATCACAATGAAAAAAGAAAAAACTTCCGCTTTAAGTAAAATTTCTGCTTAAAATAAATGACATGATAGAATTATCATACATATAAATTATTAATGTTATTAATAAAAAATGTAAAATAATGTGATTTAATATAATTTATTAATGCTATTAATAAATGAAAAACAAACATACAAGAAATATCTATTAATTGTGCTCACATTCTTGTAAATATGTCAATCTATTCTGTATTCCATCAGCAATAACTGTACACAAGCTCATAAGAAAACAATAGTCAGCCACCGATATGGAGTCAACAAGTGATTGTTTCGGAAATGCCCGATCCTCGAACGAGTGTTTCAACTTCGATTCTCGAACGAACTCCGATAAATAAAGCGGTACATCAGAGTAGTAGACTGTTCGCCCATATTCCGGTATGTGCGTGACACCAGTGCAAAAAGTAGACGGTTCGCCCATATTCCGGTATGTGTGCGACACCAGAGCAAAAAGTAGACTGTTCGCCCCTATTCCGGTGTGTGCGCGACAACGGCTCAAAACCGGAAGTATCACGCAAGTGCCGATTACGGCGCGAACATTTGCAAAAGTAAACAACTTTTGCGTCGATAGAGGTAGATTCGAAATTCCATAATTCCGTAATTAATTCCGAAAGTAGGATGAAATACCGTTTGAAACGATATATCGGAAGGATTGAAGTCTCAATATCGTTACCGCGGTCTTAAAGAAATATCGATATGCAACGATATTACGGTATATCACCCAGCCCTACCCAGCGAATATTCTTTTTATTTTGTTTCTATTTAGAAATTAAAT